>CAMOHE010050190.1:0-70614 GCA_946598075.1 Artocarpus hirsutus
TTTGGTTTTGTTTTGAATTTTTGAGACCTTATCTGATAAGGAATGACCCTAGACCCAACCTCTATAAATAGGGAGTGAGTCTAATGAGTTATTTAGAGATCAATAGAGAGATTAAGAGTGATACTCTAGTGGTGAGAATCTGAAACTCCCTGAGAGCTCTTGTTCACAAATCACGAACACTAGCTTTGGGTTCTCTCAATTGATTGGAAGGAGAGTCACCTTGAGGAAGAGCTGTACATGTGAGCCCACACTCACTCCGATCGTGGATAGATAATAGCAAAGAAGACCAGTTGGTTGAGGCTCTTCTGAAACGTTACTTCTCTACACAAACTTCGGGAGCTTTTCGGCGTATACAAGGTCAGTAAGATCAGGTTAATTTATACATATAGCATGTCAAACTTGTGTTTTGAAAAATACTCTGATTTAAAATTTTTAAAATTCTGCTGCGTATTATTTTTCCAACAGAAAGCACAAGGGAAAAAAGTTTACGAATTGTAGAGATCTATTTATAAATTCAGACAAGCCTCTAAATCATAGAACATTAGATTTGATTAAGTGACCAAGTCTTATGGTTTTGATCAAGCATAGATGAGCCATGCTTCTACAAGAAAATAAAGCATAGAAAGGTGGTCTTTTTAGTTTTTTATGTTGATGATATTTGAATTATAGGTAATGATGTAGAGGTTGACAAAACAATTCTAGATTAAAGACTTGAAAGAAGGTTGTCATGTTCTACGTATCCAACTCCTGTGAGATAGAAAAAAAAACAAGCTGTTAGAATTATCTTAAGCCTTATGCATAGATAAAATACTTAATAAGTATTCTATGATAGATTCCAAAAAAGGCATTCAACCCATGAGACATGAAATAACACTTTCTAAGGAGATGTCTCCCAAAACTCCTGAGGAAGTTGAAAGCATGAAAATATGTTCATATACATTAGCACTTTGTAGTCTTATGTATGTTATGATATGTACAAGACCTGATATATGTTATGCGGTAGGAATTGTTAGCCATACCAATCAAATCTAGGAGAAAAACACTAGGAGTGAGGGAAGCATATTCTTAAGTATCTTTGGAGAACAAGAAATTATTTGCTCCTGTACTCGGGGGTCGGATCTCACTCTTGTCGGTTACACAGATTCAAATTTTCCATCCAATGTGGATTTGAGGAAGTTAACTTTGAACTCAATATTTACCTTGAATGATGGAGCATTTGTCTGGAGGAGTATTAAGCAATCTTTTGTTGATGTTTCTATCATGGAAGCCAAAAATGTTGCAGCTTCGGAGGCTGCGAAATAGGTTGTCTGGCTCTGTAACTTCTTGAGGGATTTAAAGGTTATCTTTAATCTTGAGTGACCGATGACGTTATACTGTGAAAAAAATATTGTGATTGTAAATGCAAAGGAAGAAAGAAGCCATCAAGAGGAAAACACATTGAGAGGAAGTATCATCTTCTTAGAAAGATAATACAACGTGACGATGTGACAATATACAAGGTCGATTGGGAGAATAACCTAGCTAATCCCTTTACTAAAACTTTACAGGTTAAAAGTTTTGAGGGTCATTTGGAAGGGACAAGAATTTGAGAAATGTCAAATATGCTATAACATAAGTAGGTGATTGTTACAATTGGTACTTTTATAGCATATTGTAAATTCTATAGGGACATTATAAGATAGGATTACATAATTCGTATAGGAATTTCCATTTCTTCTATATATACGTATATTTTGATATATGTAACTATGCAAATACAATAAAGATTCTAGTACTTGTAGAAGTCCATAATCATGTATATGAAGTGTTCATGATATAGAGAATATGATAATGTGTACTAAGTATGAACATTGGTTTTATAATTAGTAGATAAAGCTGGACACTTTATGTTGCTTAAGATTGTGATGTTGTCTATTACCAACTTAGTAGAATAATCTTATCTAGATTATAATAATGTGATGATTACTAGATAGAAACATCAGTGTGTTTAGAATAGATTAAACCTAGACGAAGATAGAATTTAATTTCATGTGTAATTCTATAACGAGAAATTAGTATTCTATCATTATTGATCATTTTATGGATATGATCTTAAAGTGATTACTGGACTCGCATATATGTACTATACCTTTTGATTGCCAATGAGTGAGATCTATAAATACACGATCAAAAACTCGTTATATTGGCGATGTAGTATTATAGGCAACTAAGAACACTACTCACATATATAGAATTTACTGCTCCTACTAGATAGGATGTTAAGATAATATTTCCATAAGTATTAATTTGGAAACACTCATTATTTGATATGGGATATCAAATATTACCCATATCCACATATATGATTTGTTAATAAATAGGTCACCCATTAGAAAATTAACGAAACTCATAGATAAAGAGGTAATTAGAAAGGTTATGCAAAAGACAATAAACCTAGCTCTAATTATGAATACTATTGCAAAGGGTTTTATCATATGGCAAATGATCATATCAATGGACAACTTTATAATCAATATTTAATGTTTAAGGTTCCATATAATTTTGTATATGATTTAAAATTACTGCTTTGATTTCTAATAGTGTTGCAAACTAGAGTTAATAATTATTGTAAATTTAATTACAAGATAATTAAAATATGGATAATTGTTGGAGCTTAGATTATATATATAACCATTGGGTCCCCTTGCTACCTTCATAATATTCTTTTATATACGTCAACAAAAATTTCGAGGATTATTTCTAATTTATAGGCGAATTGGAAATTCACAGTGGTCCAATAGATTACATGTGGTGCCACACTGTACTGTGGGAGTACATGTGGCGCCAATACCATATGAAGGAGATTTAAATTTATCACATGATCTTCATATGATTTATTTGTAATCTCAATGCAGGAAAAATATCTTTTTCAAAAGTTGAAAGAGACACTACATGGTAATTATTTATCAAATAAAATATTAAAATAATTAAGAAAAGCATAGAGGGCATTTATTTTAAAAGTTAAAATAAAAAATATCTTTGTTTGAACCAAAATCAGATCTCAGTCAAATACAAGATGGATACAAGATCACACAGTTGGAGATAGTTATGACATGGATGACTCGACTATCAAAGGATAGAAAAACACGCCTAACAATCTAGGGTAGGCGTGATTTTCTATAGAATCGTAGTTGGATTCTGCTCCAACTAACTCCTATCAGTGTATGTGTGTGTGTATATATATATATATAGACCTTAAAGGCTATATTTTCAACAAACTTTTCTCTAGCCTCCATCTAGTGTTCTTATTTACTCTCCCCTTTGGAGCTTATAGAACTTCTGTTGAGAAAGGTCAGAAGGATATATATATATATATATATATATATATAAAGAGATTTTCCAAGAGATCTCACCAATATTCACAAACTAATTGATCCAAAAGGAGGAGAACAGTAAGGAAAATCCTTTGATTTTGGAGTGCCTGATCATCCAGAGTTATTACTAAACCATAAGTTTATTTTTTATTCAATTATTATATTGAGAGCTATGAGAACGATCCAGAGAATTTAAGAAAAATTTTTTAAGGATCCTAAAAATTTAAGAAAAATTTTAAAACCCTATTCTACTGCGTTTCACATTTTTTCGAGGACAATGTTGGTAAAACAATACGTAGCTGAATTTTAAAAATTTTTATACCAGAGTATTTTTCAAAACACAAATTTGACACGCTATATGCATAAATTAACCAAATGTTACAACATTGTTTATCGAAAAGCTCCGCAATTTGTGAAGAGAAGTAATGTTCTAGAAGAGCTTCAACCAACTAGTCTTCTTTGCTATCCTCTATCCACAATTGAAGTGCATGTGGGCGCATTTCGTTCAGCCTTTCCCCCATTACTCTCTTTCAAACCAATTGAGACAACCTAAAGCTATGGTTCGTGATGTGTAAACAATTGCTCTCAAGGAGTTATAGAGTCTCACTCTAAATTTCTCAACTAATCTAATTAATAATGAGTCTCACTCCCCTTTTTTCTAGAGGTTGGGCTTAGGAGTCAATCCTTGTCAGATAAGGCCTCAAAAATTCAAATTAGAATCAATATTTAATAAAATTCGTGTGTAAACATGTGATTTACTTATCGCTTGGTCGGTAGACCGAAATGGTAGATCAGCCTAGCGAACTTGCTCCATCGGTAGGCCGAACTTAAAGATCGGCCTACCAAACTTATGACAAATGATCCCTATAAATCTTTTATTTTCCACCCGAGATTCTTGGGATAGACCTCAGTTTTAATTCAAATAACCCAATAGAGAAGTTATTTGATTAAAACAGTCATATCTAGATAATCTCTACAAAAGTAAATATTCTTGATAATTCAACAATTTTTTCTTGAATTAATATATTCAAAATTAATACAAACAATAAATAGATATGAATTATCTAATCCTGATAATTCAACAAGTTTATCTTGGATTAATTTTCACAAACTTAATTCAACCAATAAACAGACATGAATTATTTGATCCTATCGAATTTTCAACTAATCTGATAATTTGACACAAGTCACCAATTATTGGAAAAGCACGTTGTATCACTACAAGATTTTTATAAGCTAGCAAAGGGGACCTGATAGACCTATATAGCTCAAGCACCCGATAATTATGAAACCCAATATCCTAGATATACATTTCATTATTATCAACTCCAATGCTATTCCAATAAAAGCTTAGAGCTACAATCTTGAACTATATAGAATTACAAAGCCCGTATAGCTAAGTCTCCATAACATATCATAATGAATCGTATTCCCATAGGATTATCCATAATCAGCTTAAGGACAAGTTCTATCTTACTTTCTCGATTATTTTTCTCTTACATTTCATTATCTCACAATCAGAAAACTTACCATTCAAAGATAGTATGCCATTTAGTTACACCTATGTATCCAAATAGTCAAATGCTCTAGTTTTTCAATTACTGGATACGCATATAAGAGAATATCAACTACTCCTAAAGAGGAGCCATGGTTCCATATCTATGAATAACAAGTTTACACTATAAAGAGTCATGCCTCCAACATACTGGCATGTGTACCACTATTAAAATGTGGATGTCACCCTTTGGAACATCAAAAGACATAAGTCAAGACAACAGACCCACTAGTCGTCACAAGATTGAGATACAATATAATGATTGTCTAAAGTAAATCGATTTGTTGAGACAAAATTATTAATCCAAATCAATTCACTTTATGTCTCTATCTAACACATTGTCACCTATGACAATGCGCCAATGTTTCCATTCGTAGAGTCCACCTTCGATGGCCAAGACAAACCATCTCTTGATAGGGATATAGACAACATAACAATCTTTGCATGAATAAAGTACCCAACTTTATTCCCTCGATTGGGGATCGTATGATTTAGACTGTCACCTTAAGAATCATGTCTTCCGCATAATCGGTCCATCATATGCCTAATTCTTAAAGGTTAAGACCGACAGTCTTAGACTTTTGTTTGCTTAACATACATTCAACAAATATGAATGTAAAGAGGACAAGATTTGGTATATAAATAATTAATAAATTCTTTATTGATAAAAATGTCTCCCAAAACATATTACATCTTTACTCCTTAGGGCATGCATATCTAACAATCTCCTACTTGCACCAAGTGAGTAAATGTGACAACTCTCGCATCCTCATAACTTCCACATGCCTCTCAAAGACTCTGTCAGTAAGTGTCTTCATGAATGGATCAGCTAAATTGTCCTCTAATACGATTTTGCACACAACGACATGCCCACCTTCTACAAAGTCCTTTATCACATGATACTTCTGATCAATATGCTTACTCTTCTTGTGAAATCTTGGTTCCTTAGCATTAGCTACCACCGCACTGTTATCACAGTATAATGATATTGCCTTATCCATACCAGGAACTACCTCAAGATCCCCAAGAAACTTGCAGAGCCACCCTGTTTCTTTTGAAGCATAACTAGCTACCACATACTCGGCCTCTATCGTTTAGATAATGCAATCTTGCTTCAAAGCTCTCCAGCTAATGGCACCGCTGCCTAGAGTAAATATAAACCTGAAGTCGATCTCCTAGAGTCCAAACAGGATTGGAAATCTAAGTCAATGTATCCTAGAGAAGTTAAGTCCTCACCCGAATACATAAGCATATACCCTCGAGTCCTTCTCGGGTACTTGAAAATATGCTTGACCATAGCCCAATGGTTCAGTCCTGGAACTGCCTAAAATGGCTTACAATCCCGATCGCATAATAAATATCTGATCATGTGCAAAACACGACATACATGAGACTACCCACCACAGAAGCATAAGGCACCTTCTTCATGTATTCTCTTTTTTTCTCAGACTTTGGAGAGTCTTTCGTAGAAAGATTAATTCTAGACCTAGATGATTGCCCACCTTTCTTGAAATATTGCATTGCAAACCTCCTAAGAATCTTATCTATATAGCCTACCTAGGATAAAGCTATCATTATGTTCTTCCTATCTCGAAAAATCTAGATACCGAGAACAAAATTAGCCTCACCCATGTCCTTCATGCCAAACTACTTGGTCAACCATACTTTGACCGATGACAACACCCTATCGTCATTGCTAATTAATAGAATGTCATCTACATAAAGCAGTAGAAAAACAACCTTCCCATCCTTAATGTGTTTGATTGCTTAAGTCCATAAATTGACTTTAGTAACTTAAAACCTTACCCTCCTGACCATTGACCTTGTACCCATCTGGTTGTTCCATATAAATGGACTCATCAAGATAGCCAATTAGAAAGGTCGTCTTGAATTCCATCTGTAAAATCTCATAGTTGAGAGTGGCAGCTATAGACAAGAGAATGCAACTGGATTTTAAGCATGGACACCTTTTGTGTGTATCCTTTAGCTACTAGTCTAGCCTTAAATGTTTCAACCTTTCCATCCACTCCTTTTTCATCTTGTAGATCCACTTACACCTTATGGGTTTTATCCTTTCTGGAAGATCTACAAGCTCCCAGACCTGATTAGTCTCTATAGACTTTATCTCTGTGTTCATAGCCTCCGTCCAAAGTTTTGAATCAACATCCTCCATAGCCTCTACATAAGTGTAAGGATCCCTATCATGTTTACCCGGTTCAGCAAGGAAGGCCTCACCATTGAACATATACCTCTAGGGTTGACGCCCAATCATCCCACTACTCTGAAGCCCCTTAGGTTGTTGTTCAAGTTCGTTTGGTTTTTTTACATCTATTAGAGTGGTTTGTACCAAAACTCCTCGAGTGACCGAATCACTTCTTAACCCCTCAAGCACCATTTTGCTTTGACGCTTAAAGTTGTCCATGTATCTCTCCTCAAAGAAAGTTGCATTAGTTGAAACCACGATTTTATTTTCATTTGGGTTATAAAAATAATCCCATTTTAGTCCCTTTTGGATATCCTACAAACACACAAACTTCTGAACGTGCGTCCAACTTATTTGCATCCCTTAATAGGACATGAGCCAGACATCTCTATATGTAAATATGGTTTAAGGATGTCCTTTTCCCCGTCCACAACTCATGAGGAGTTTTAGCAACCGATTTTGACGGTACATTGTTTAAAAGATAACATGCGGTTTGTAGTGCACAATGATGAATAACTCATCATGGACCTGACCATATCCAACAAAGTCCTATTTCTTCTCTCAGTCATGCCATTCTACTACAAAGTGGCCAGCGTAGTCAAATGGGATAAATCTCATTCTCTAATAAATGTCCCAAGAACTCATCAGAAAGGTATTCTCCACCTCGATCTGATTGAAGTGTCTTTATAGGTCTACCTAATTGCTTTTCCACTTTAGCCCGAAACTCCCCAAACTTGTCATAAGTTTCACTTTTGTAGTGCATTAGGTATACCCATACCTTGAGTAATCGTCAATAAAAGTGACGAAGTACTCATACCCTGCTCATGCTCGGGTGTTCATCGGTCCACAAACATCACTATACACAAGTTCCAGAACCCCTTAGGCCCTATTGCCCTTAGACCCAAATGGTCTTTTAGTCATTTTACCCTCCAAATAATATTTGCATTGTGGAATAGATTCCACCTTTAAGTGACTTAAAAATCCATCCCTTACCAACCTTTGAATCCTATTCAGGTTAATATGACCAAGTCGCAAATGCCAAAAATAAGTCTTATTAAAGTGAAAAGTTTTAAGTCTTTTAGAGTTATTATCATTCATCTCAACATTAAGCAGTTAGTCCATCTTAAGTTTGATATAATATAGATTCCACCTTTAAGTGACTTAACAGTCCATCCCTTGCCAACCTTTGAATCCTATTCAGGTTAATATGACCAAGTCTCAAATGCCAAAAATAAGTCTTATTAAAGTGAAAAGTTTTAAGTCTTTTAGAGTTATTATCATTCATCTCAGCATTAAGCAATAAGTCCACCTTAGGTTTGATACAATATAGATTATTTTCGATCCATCCAAAACAGATAAAAGATTTGTTTTTATAAATCACCCCTTTATTATTAAAAGAAACCAAATTAGAGTCTCTAAATAAACAAACTATAGAAATTAAATTCCTCTTAAATTTAGAAACATACAATCTCACAAAATTAAATTCCTATAATTATCAAAATACAAATAGATGTCTCCCACTACTTCACCTAAGACCAAGGATCCATTGCCCATCTAAAGTGTGAAGTCTTCATGTAGTAGACTTCTCGTTTCTTTGAACCCCTACAGAGAAACACAAGCATGATTAGTTGCTCCAAAATCTATGACCCAAATGTTACTAGATTCCTCAACCAAAAAAGTTTCTAAATATAGAAGATCACAGTTACCTCTTCAGGAAAAAAAATCCTTGCAATTCTTCTTGATGTGTCCGACTTTCCTACAGAAGAAGAACTTTAGCTTCTTTGGGTTCTTCCCCTTTTTCTTCTTGTTCTTGCCATTAGCAGGAGGAGAAGACTTCTCATTCATGACCCGTTGCTTCTTTCCATTCCCTAGGTTGAGATTGGAACCAGAAGTAGCTACCAAGTTGGTCTAGTCACCAGCAAGAGACTCCTTGATCAACAGTTCAAACTCCCATAACTGTTTCATCAACTCCATCAAGGTCATATCCCGTTTATTGCTCAAAATAAATATAGCTCTAAACCGAATGAATTCCTTAGATAGTGTTTCAAAAACCATAGTCATTTGAGTCTCAGCATCGATGTCAGCTCCATTAGCTTGAGCCTCAGCGAGGTAACCCATGACTAACATCATATGCTCCTTTATAGACGTCCCGGTCTCTGCTTACAGTTTAAGAGTTTTTGAAGCACCCCTTGTTGCTATGTTAAGGCCTGGCCTCCAAACATATCTTCCAGATTATCCAAGATCTACCTAACAGTCTCATAATCCTTATGTTGAGCCTGCAACACATTATTCATGCTAGCCATAACATAGCAGGGGGCCTGATCATTAGCATCTTTCTAGTGATCGTAGGCTTGGACTTGCTCATTAGTTGAATCTCCAGTAGGCTTGAGAGGACAAGGTGTCGTCAGCCAAATTTCAGTTTCTCAAAGGACAGGACAATGTTTAAAATCCATTTTCAATCATTATAATTCTCTCCAATTAATTGGCTTTTATCAAGTATTGATGATAAAGCATTTTTAGACATTTTTAATCTACAATAAAGAATTATATACTAAACATAAGCAAACATATCATAATAGTTTAGTAAAATAACACAATCATGTAAAATATACAAATGTGTTTATGTGTCAAAACTTTGAAAATACACAACTTTACAATGATAATTTCCAACTTAGAATTCAACAAGCTCTTAGGAGAGTTTTTCCAAATTCAATCAAGAACACAAATCCCATCCTGATTAATATATGCCATCTAGCACCCGTATGATCCAGCATATATTAATAATCATTTCTTTGGCCATTAATTTTATTAACAGAGCTCCTAAGGAAGGTTAATAATAAAATTAACATGAGTATATAACCATCGTTTTAATATTTTATCCCTGATTTATAATTGCCACCTAGGGGTGTGCAATCATAAATCATGCTAAAATACCTTATCCTCTTAGAAATCCAACCCAGTACATGATGAAGTCCCTTCCTAGAGGTTGGGACCACCATGTGCTAGTTGTAGACCAACAATGAAGACCATAGGTCCTCTCTTTGAAAACCTTCTCCCATTCAATCTTTTAAAATCAAAGTTTTATTTTATAAACATGCATGAACAATTTTTAATGAGCGGCACTCCCTATTCTATACGACATGTTATCAATATACATGGCAAATCATATTATAATGTAGACAAGCAAAGCAATCATGCAGAGCCACAAGCAAAATAATAAATAATAGTAATATTATGATTCCACCCTAGAGAAAGGAAAATAAAGATTACAAGAGATAAATCAAAACATATTATCGACTCTTCATCCTTGAATCTTCAAATGTATCCTTTTTCATGAAACTTCCATCTTCAAGTCTTTAATCACGCATAGATCGAATACTTCATATTTTCAGTCATATCCAAATTTAATGTTTTTCAGAATTGTCCCAAAAATAAAATCAAAACTGCACCAAAAAATGTACCTTTTTTGAAAAATTTTCAAATCTCTGCTGGCATGCCGATCTATGTGATCGGCTTGCCAGTCATGATAAAACGACCTGCTAAATTGAAAAGTTCAGCCTGCCACTAGAACCACCAGATTTTGACCCTACAAACGGCCTACCAAACCTCATATCCAGCATGCCAATCTACGACCATTGACCTGCCGAACTTGAGAGTTCCACATGCCAACCGAGCAAAAATTACTTTTTTTAGAAAATATGGTTTTACATAGATTTTCAATTTTATTTTCAACAATTCAAAAACATAAAATTAGAGACTTGGGAATGCTATCATCCATCTTCTAGATCCGTCTTCTCCAAATGATTATTTAATTAAAAAATTCTTACAAATTTAAAATTAAATAATAATTCCTAAATGGAGACGATAATCCGCCAGCAAATTACATGAAAAACCTAGATACACATTCTAACATCTAAGGAACCATAATCAGCATTAATTAATTAATTAATTAATAATTTAATCAACCATAATTAATTAATAAACATTCACTATATAATCCATGACAACATATAAATATATAGAAACCCAAGAGTGCCAACTCTCTAAAAAATATTAAATTCAAGCATAAGAGAGATCAAGATCACATAATTTACATATATAGTATAATCACAAACTTGCAAATTTATGTAAAAACCTGTCTCTGATATCAATTGTTGAAAAAATAGTACGTTACAGAATTTTAAAAATTTTTATGTCAAAGTATTTTTTAAAACACAAGTTTGACACGCTATATGCATAAATTAATTAGATCTTGCTAACCTTGTTTGCTGAAAAGCTCCGCAATCCATGAAGAGAAGTAACATTCTAGAAAAGCTTCAACCAACTAGTCTTCTTTGCTATTCTCTATCCACGATCAAAGTGCATGTGGGTGTACTTCGTTAAGCCTTTCCCCGATGACTCTCCTTCCAACCAATTGAGAAAATCCAAAGCTATGGTTCGTGATGTGTAAATAATAGCTCTCAAGTAGTTACAGAGTCTCACAAATAAAGTCTCAGTCTAGATTTCTCAACTGATCTAATTAACAATGAGTCTCACTCTCCTTTTTATAGAGGTCGGGCCCAAGAGTTGGTCCTTATCAAATAAGGCCTTAAAAATTTGAATTAGAAACAATAACTGATAAAATCCATGTGAAAACACATGATCTATTTATCGCTCGGTCGGCAGGCCGAACTGACAGATCGGCCTGCCAAACTTACAATAAATAATCCTTACAAATCTTTTATTTTTTACCCGAGATTCTTGGGATAGAGCCTCAATTTTAATTCAAATAACCTAATAAAGAAGTTATCTGATTAAAACAATCATATCTAGATAATCTCTAAGAGAAAAAATATTCCTGATAATTCAACAAGTTTATCTTGAATTAATTTATTCAAAATTAATCCAACCATTAAACAGACTTGAATTATCCGATCTTGATAATTCAACAAGTTTATCTTGAATTAATTTTCAAAAAATTAATTCAACCGATAAACAGACATGAATTATTTAATCTTCTTGAATTTTTAGCCAATTTGATAATTTGACACAAGTCACCAATTATTGAAAAAGGTCGCCATATCGTTATAGGATTTTTATGAGCTAGCAAAAGGAACCTGATAAACCTATGTAGTTCAAGCTCTTAATAATTATGAAACCCAATATCCTAGATATACATTTCATAATTATCAACTCCAAAGCTACTCCACTAAAAGCTCAAAGCTATACTCTCGAACTATATAGAATTACAAAGCCCGCATAGCTAAGTCTCTATGATATATCATAATGTATCGTATCCCTATAGGATTATCCATAAGGACAAGCTCTGTCTTACCTTTCCAATTATTTTTCTCTTACGTTCCATTATCTCACTATCAAAAAACTCACCATCCAAAGACAATATATCATTCAGTTACACCTATGTATCTAAATGGTTGAGTGCTCCAGTTTTCTAATTACAAGATAACGTATATAAAAGGATATCAACTACTCCTAAAGAGGAGCTATGGATTCTATACTATGAATAACAAGTCTATGCTATCAAGAGTCTTGCCTCCAACGTATCGACATGCATACCACTATTAAAATGTGGATGTCACCCTTTGGTACATCCAAAGACATAAGTCATGATAACGGGCCCACTATTCATCTCAGGATTAAGATATAATACAAATGATTGTCTAAAGTTAATCGATTTGCCAAGACAGAATTATTAATCCAAATCAATTCACTTTATGCCCTAATCTAACACATCGTCACCTATAACAATACGTCAATGTTTCTATTCACGGATTCTACCTCCAATAGCCAAGACAACCATCTTCCAATAGGGATATAAACAACATAACAATCTTTGTGTGAACAAAGCGCCCAACTTTATTCCCTTGATTGCGGATCTTATGATTTAAACCGCCATCTTAAGAATCGTTTATTTCGCATAATCTATCCATCATATGCCCAATTCTCAAAGGTTTAGACCAATAGTCTCAGACTTTTGTTTACTTAACATATATTCAACAAATATGAATGTAAAAAGGACAAAATTTGGTATCTAAGAAATAAATTCTTTATTGATAAAAATGTCTCCAAAAATATTTTACATTTTTACTCCTTAAGGCATACATGTCTAATAGACAACCCAACAAAAGAGCTAAGATAGGATAAGTTGTACAATCTTTCATCACCTACAAAAGTTCAAAAGTGATGGTTCAAAATTGAAGACATCATCTTCCAATAGAATGAAGCCTTTTAGGCCATTCGAGCTTAGGCTCAAAGTAGACAATATCATATCAAGTGGAAGTGTTGGTTGTTATAGATGGTGTCAAAGCTACGATTAAGCTAGAATTACAGTCAACTAGGATGTTGGGCCCCCAAAGGTAGGGTGATTGTGATAGTTATCAATCCCTTAAGAAAAATGGTCTAAAATAAGGTAAGTTATATAGTCCTACATCATCTAAGAGAGGTCATAGGTGATGGTTTAAAAGTAAGGGCATCATATTCTAATAGTATAAGGCCTTTTGGGGTGAAACCCAGGAGTAAAACTATACAGGCTTAGGCCTAAAGCATACAATATCATACCAAATAGAGATATTGGTTGTTACAAAATGTTTTTCTTGAAAAGGCCTTTTTAAATTTGTTGAATCATGATTCTTAAGGAATAGGCAATCAAAAGTTAAAAATTGAACCAAACAATGGAATTAAGTAATGATCATTATATTCTCATGTTGAATCCCCAAACCAAACACCACCTTAAGGTTTGCTCAAACCTTGATCTACATGTAATAGGTTTTATACTGCTTAATTCTTGTAAGATTATTTCTATAACTATAGCACTCCTAATTTTTAATTTCAATTAATTATGTTAAATAGGTTTAATTAGTGTGCCAAACCTTAATTGATTATCATGAGCAAATAAATTAATTCCCATAGCATTTGTTTAATTAACATTTTTGTCATTTTTAGTTTTTAAATCAATAAAAAAAATTATGGTCACACATTTTAAAATATAAATTTTTAGTCATGTTCACTTAATTACCATTTCACCACTGTTTTTCCCCTTATTACCAAAATGGCCAAGTCAGAATTCCTCCCTCTTCTTCACATGATGCTCTAGCTAGCATTTCTTGAAATGCTAAATCTTTCAACTCCTAAATCTAATAAAGGCTTGTGAACTCTAAGTTGGTCCCCCACTTAATGTTGGAAAACATGTATACAACAAAATTTCAAAAATTTTTAATAAAAGCTTTTCCATAGAACGAGTTAGACATGTATATATCATAAATTAATCAAAGATATTTGTACCCTAGTAAATCAGTAACCAAACTTCTATCAGAGCATTGCTACATGAGAATTGTGTCTAGAAAAGCCTCAACTAATTGGTCTTCTTTGTTATTCTCTTTTCCATGACTGGAATGTGACCAATTCTCTTCTCAATAATGTCTCCTTCCAATTGCAAGAGAAAATCAAGAATTATAGTTCTTGATGTTGAACTAATTTTACGAGAGTTTCCAAGTTTCTCTCTCCAAAATATTCTATATAAATGTCTTAAGTGATCTGAAGTAACAATAGCAATATGTTTCTTATTTATAGTGCCTTGTAAGGGTCAATTCTACTTAAAAAAAGCTTCCAAATTCGTTTCTAGGTGAAAATGTCATGTCAAAACATGCAAATCTACATTTGTTAATGTGATTGACTGACGATCAGTCTCGTAGCATTTGTTAATGTGATTGACTGACGAGAGGTCTCATAGCACCGGTGGACAAGTCAAGGTTAAAAAGCACCCCGAAGTGTGTAAATCGCACTGGTTGATAGTTCCTACCTGATTGGACACAATCTTATTTTATTTGACTCAAGAATCTTTCATAGAACTTAGGTTTTAATTCAAATAACCTAATGTACAAGTTACCTAATTATCAAATAGTCCGATATCCAATAAAACAAATACAAATAATGCAACATGTTTGTCTTGAATTAATTCATCCAATAAACTAACATAAATTATTATAATCCAATCAACCAAATTTGAACCTAACATAAGTTATCATTTTGTAAGAAAAACATGTCATATCATTATAGACAAATATATGAGCTAGCAAAGAAGACCCAATGGACATATATAGATCTAACTCCTATAATCATAAAATGACAAGTCACTAACACACTCATTCTGTAATTATCAACTCTAAAATTGTTCTACTAAAAGCGTAGAACTGTACTTTTAAACTATATACAAGATTATGAAACCCTAATAATTTTTTCGTCCATGATATATCATGGCATGCAACATCCCAATACGATATTCATAATTGGCTTAAGGATATATTTCGATTTACCATCCTAATTATATTTATCTTATGTTCTATTATCTCATCATTGGAATACTTACTATTTATAACCAATGCTAATAGTAAACCATTTAGTTACATAAATATATCCAAATGGTTGAGTGCTCCAATTTTTCAATTACAGGGTAATACCTATAAGAGAATATTATTAACTCTACCAGTAAGTTATGGACTCCATATCTAAGAATAAATAGTCTATATAATTTAAGAGTCATGTCTCTAATGTACCAGTATGTGTTCCTTCATCTAATTCAAGACATTAAAAGACACAAGTCAAGAATACTAACCCATAATCCATTTTAGGTTTAAGATGTAATATATATAATTACATAAAGTGAATTGATTTATTCAAATAGAATTATTAACAAAATTAATTTATATTTAGTCCTGATCTAATATATCATCACCAATGATAATTAGCAATGTCTCTAATCGTAGAGTCCCACTCTAATGACCAAGACAAGTTATTTCCTGTTAGGGATGTAGACAATGTAACAATCCTTACATAAATAAAGCATCCAACTTTAGTTCCTTGATTACAGACCTTTTATTTTTAGACTATCATCTTAAGATTCATGTCTTTCATATAATCTATTCATCATATACACGATCTTAAAAATTTAAAACGATAATCTCAAACTTTTGTTTGCTTATTATACATTCAATACAAATAAATATAAAGAGGAGATAATCGATATATCACATAAATAATAAATTCTTTATTGATCAAAGGTCTCAAAACCAATAACATTGTTTAATCCTTAGGATATTAAGTCTAAGACTTAAGCCCTTTTATTCTCATTTTAAAAGCTAAACACACTAAGACACAAGAAAACACCTCTCATCACTCTCTCACTTTCACTCTCTCTTTCCTCTCTCCCTATTACTCTTAAAAGAAACTTTTTCCAAAGCCAAAGTCTCCCAAAGAACTCAGAAGAATCTTCCTATTTGGTCTCTAGACACTTCTAAAAAGAGCTTAAGGATTTGGCAAACTTTTATAGCTATTTTAGCAAGGAAAAAAGTTGGTATCCAAAACTAGAAATCTGAGACTTTGCATGCTTTATGTGAACTCAAGCCTTGGTAATGAATAAGTATTTTTATCTTTGAAAAATAATATGAGCTTTTAAGGTTTTGATACATGCAAGTTCATTCTAGAGTTGATTATGCACCTTTGATGAATAAAGTTGGAATAATGTTTGAAGAATTCTATGACTCAAAATTCAGAGTTAATGCTCTCAGTTTATATTTTTCAAACCTTGGATCAAAAGTTCTAAGTTGAGAATTTGTGTTTAAAAATTTGGCAAATTTGTTTTTAAAATGTTCAAACATGTGTTTACGTAGTTTTTGCATGTTTTATGGATCTAGAATTGTTAGAAATAGGTTGGAATGAGGAAAACTTGATTCAGGCTTAAAGGAGGGAGCTGGAAAATTTTCCAGCTTCGTTGAAGCAACAAGCCAGTTACTTAAAGTTGGTCGACTAGTGGACTAGGCCAACAGGCCAATGCCTTGCACTGACTAGCCGGTCTGTATCAACTGCCACGTGACGCTGCCATGTGTTCTGGCAGGACAATCCCTTAGGCCAACAAGTCGGAACATTCGACATATTGTGTATTTTTTTGATATTTTGTTTCATTTTTTTTGCCATAATATTTAAAAATTATTTTAAATTAAAACTACCAAAATACTATTTGAAATTTATTTTTAACATGCATTATGAAATTTTACAAATTATTTCACATTTTTCATTTATTATGACAAACTAAGGAACAAAAAACCATTAATAATCGAAAATATGTTTTTATTCTAAATTAGATTAAAGTCTAATTTTAGAATGATGCTTAAGGTTCTAAGACTTAGTAGATCATATGTTGTGACTAAAACTAGGTTTGGAGCTTACAGTATCAGAATACGTATACTAAGGTAGGATTTTTTACCCTTTTTTTAGAGCCACATTTCTACATATTGGCCTTGTAAACTTATTCTTAAATTGTTTTTAAGACTTGTATTTGATTCACTATCTTTTATTTGAAAAAAAAAAGTTTCAAATAGATTGTGAAAAATTAGTTAAACCTCGGTACTTGTCTACATCGAGTTTTTGCAATCTGTTTATGCTATATTTGAAACCAAGATTTCAAAAACTTGGTTCTTGCATTCATCGAGTGAATTTGTTAGAGCCTTTAGAGTTTTGGTCATGTAGAGGTCACCTTAAGGCACAGGTCCTAAAAACCTACGTGGGCCACTTCGATGGTGTTATATTATGCTCTAATGTAAGGTATCACTTTATTTATGATTTGAGTTAAATCATATGCTGTTGTTGAACTATAACGTTCAAAATTTTTAAACAATGTTTAGCATGTAATTTGGTGAATTAATGTGCCTAATCTCAAATTAAGTATAAATTAATCATTTGTGACATTTTTCTTAATTGGATTTAACCTTAATTATTTTGTTAGTTATCTTAAATTTTGAAATTTGTTAAAAATTACTATAAATGAATTTTAGCATTTTGTTAATTCTTTTTAAACAAATTTTGATAATTTCTTTTGAATTTATTTTATTTCCCAAAATCAGATTTAATATAAATTTTGGAACAAAACAATTATCAAAATACCAAATAGGCCTCTTTTTCCCTTTTCCTTAAAAACCAAAAATACCACCTTGGAGACAATTTCTTTAAACTGTGTATTGTATACTGTTTTCACTTGCAAAATAGTGCATGTTAAGATGCATTACTCTCAAGTCTCATCATCCCTCACTCTCACTCTCTCATTCTCGTCTCTCTACCTCTCACTCTCTCACTCTCTATGTGTAACCCAAAAAACAAGAGTAGCAACAACAACAATGAGCAGCCTCCAATTTCCAGCCAATGTCAAGCCAAGATGTCTAATTCAAGCTTATAGATGTTCCTTATGATGCAAACTCTATTTTAAAGATTTCCTCATTGATTTATGAGCAAAACTCATGCTCAAAGTTTGGTTACAAATTTCATTTAAAACAGTTTTCTGTTTTAAGTTAGATTGTCAAATTTCTTCATGCATGCACGTTAGTAAATCTTTAAACACTTGCAATCTAAGTTTGTATAACTTAAACTAACATGAATCCATGCTACATCTAAGCTGGAACTGATTTAAAGGATTTTTACTTTATTTTGTTTATTTTTGAAATTATTTGAATAACTGTGTGCAAAATTAGAGGAAAAGTGCTTAAATGTGTTCTAGCATACTATTCTATCACTTCTGAACTTTACCCATTCTCTGAGACTTGTAAAAACAGGTTAGATTGAGCTTTAGAGCTTACGTTTTTGTCGAGACTAGAAATTTGGAAATTTTCTAGATTTTGATAGATCAACAGGCCGAACTTACCCTTTGGCAAGCCGAATTCAACTAGTTCAGCAAGCCAGCCTTAGATGGTTAGTATGCTGAACATCAACAGTTCGGCAGGTCGAACCCAAATGGTCGGTAGGCTGATTGAGCAACATGAAATAGTAGTTTTACTCCTAGTTTTCATGATTTAATGATTTAGAGATGTTTTAAAAAGAATTATGATTTTGTAACATGATTATTTAAGATCTAAAGGCACACTAAGTTACCATAATATAGCATACTAATGTAGAATATTCTAATTTAGATATTAATGTATCTAGTCCACATTTAAGGTTAGTTGTAGTTTTGAGGAGCTAACGTGTAGTGGAAGAAGACTACGGTGTTTGTGCTATCGTGCTAAACAACGATGTAAGACTCTAGACCCTCCTCATTTGATAGCCATGATTTTAAAGTTTTTTTGACCATAATGTATTTTTCTAAAAATGTTATATATATATATATATGTTTATTTATTTATTTATTTATTTCCATGAAATGTTGAACAATGAATATGGTCATAATGAACTAATAATGAATATAAATATGTTAACTCAGGAACATTAGACTCAAAT
Organism: Artocarpus hirsutus; assembly: GCA_946598075.1. Classification (NCBI taxonomy): domain Eukaryota; kingdom Viridiplantae; phylum Streptophyta; class Magnoliopsida; order Rosales; family Moraceae; genus Artocarpus; species Artocarpus hirsutus. Next base: position 19,370 of record CAMOHE010050190.1, read on the forward strand.
AATGATACAAGTACCATAATACTAAGTACCGAACAAGTCAAGAACCCTGTTCAGAATGAGACATCAGTGCATGATGCCAAACATAGAGATCAGGTCGTGCAGAGAACGACCTTGAGAGTAGGTTCCAAAACCCAACTGGAGCACTATAGTGGTGAATAAGATGGATTTGCATAAGGTAAAAAGGTAAGCTTGATTATAGGAGATCTTTGGACCAGAATAGTAAGCATGAAATTAACTGAATTTATTACTGTCTTTTATGGTTTACTGAGCCTTTTGCTCACGATTTAATTGTTTTAAAAATCCCCTCTCCAAGTGGTTCGAGTATACCACCGACTAAGACGTTACTGGTAGCACACATTGACTGTAGAAGTTCTAAATTGATTTATCTATTTATTGATCAACGCATGTAATATTTGGACATTAGTTATTTATTGTTGGACCGTGGTTTGTATTTTATTTATGTTAGTATTATGTGTGTGCATTGTGTAGGGTCTGAAGTGGTCTAACTCATTCTCATTAAGTTTATATTTTATTTTAATTTGATTTAGAGGTAATTCACAAAATTATTTACTAAGTTTTCAACATATGATAATACACTAAAAAGTTTAAAATCTATCACATTTTTATAAATAACCTAAGGTACATTTTCTTAAATTACCAAATAATTAATTTGCAAGTTTAGTTAAATTTACTTTTTTTTTATTTAAACTACCACGTCACCACCCAAATTTGGGTTCGTGGTAGATTTGGTATTAGGGCCTCAAGATTTGAACCTTAGGATTTGTGCACATACAGATACAATAACAAAAACCACTGATAATCCAATTTTATTTTTAGAACTAAGAAAATGGCACCAAGGCGTCGTCGAGCTGCTGTTGACACAAATCCTAAAAACGATGAAGGTATGATGGGGGCTATGTTTGCTGCCTTCCTATATATGACGGTGAGGTTACAGCATGAGGATCCTGCAACGAGCTGCCGCCATAATTGTTTAACGAATTTCGATGCACGACCATCCCTACCTTTGACGAAAGAGGGGACCCATAAGCAGCCAAGTATTGGTTCGATTCCATAGTGAAACATTTAGATACACTTGGAATACCAGTAGAATATCAAGTTGAGTTCGTAGCTTACAAATTGGAGGGAAGTGCAAATACTTGGTGGAAATAGGTAAGATGCATGGAAAACAATAGGAATATTGACTAGGATAGGTTTTAGAGATTGTTCTATGATTGCTATTTTCCCTAGGGATATAGAGACTAGAAGATTACTAAATTCTATTGACTAGAAAAAGGCGACATGACAGTCCAAGAATATGAGGCAAAGTTCACCGAACTTGCCAGATTTGCTCCATCTATCGTGGCTTCTGAGCAGGAAAAGTTCATCAAGTTTAAAGAGGGACTTGAGGAATCTATGCAAGGACATCTGGTTTCCTTGCAAATCCAGTTTACGGTGAGTTGGTATCGTCAACTTTATCAATGAAAAGCAACAAAGTTACTTACTGTGAGAACAGAGCGAGGACTTTAGGCAAGTCCCAAAGGAATAATAGGAGAGGCAACAACAACCGTTTGGCTCAAGTGAAGAATTAGCATGAAAATGCTAACAGTGGGAGTAGCAGTTCTTTAGGCAGTGGGCAAAGCAATCCTTATAACTTCTATTATCACTCCTGCTAGTAACTAGGACATATCAAGAGGAATTGCCACATAAGGAATTCTCAACAGGTATCCCAAACAAGAGAAGGTGTATCCCATCAGTCCTAGGCCCAGTCTTTTGCTCAACCTTAGCAAGTCTCTCAGCCCCAATTCCACTAGTTCATCCCTCAGCAGATGCCCTATCCAGCAGAAGGTTATTGACCACTGAGTTCCTAGAGGAACATTCCACAATATTGAGCACCCAGTCTAGCTAGTGTACAATCTCCTCCACCACAATAGTATCGACCAATACCCTGGACCCAGCAATGTCAATAGAGGAAACGGAAAAGCCCCAACTCAAGTCCATACTATGATTACAGGAAGTTCTAATGCTCAGGCTAGTAATGCGATAGTTGACGATACGATTCTTGTTTCACAGTCTTTAGCTCGTCTCTTGTTTGATACTCGTGCTATAGATTCTCTCATTTTGAATTTATTGGTAAATACCTTGGGATTAGAGATAGAGGAATTTAATAAACCTTTGATAATTACCTCAACCTTGGGTCGAGTATACATGAATAGTGTATGTAAATCCTAAAAAATAATGATTGGGGGTGAGATTTTAAAAAATGATTTGATTGTAATTCCCATGAGTACTTATGATGTAATCCTAGGAATGGACTGGCTATTTAGGTATAATGCTATTATAGACTATCACCTTAGAAAAGCGACCTTAATGACCGATAGGGGAACGACGATAACTTACCAAGGCAGTGGTGATTGAATGATGAGTAAATAGATCATGAAAACCTATTTTGGAGGGCAAAGAAACTTAGCTTGTTTAGCGCTTCTTTTAAATCCAGAAGGAGAATATAGTGTAGTAGGAACAAACACATTGATACTGGTGGTCGACGCGTTTAATGATGTCTTCCCTGACGAGTTTCTTAGATTACCACCACACCAAGAGATCAAGTTCATTATCAAGTTACTCCTTGGGACTGCTCCAATTTCCATAGCACCATATCGAATAGCACTGGCAAAAATGAGGGAGCTGAGGAAACATCTTCAGGAACTTGTAGATAAAGGATACATCTTGAATAGCACGTCACCATAGGGTGCGCTAATTCTATTTGCTAAGAAACATGACAATACTCTCAGGTTATGTATTGACTATCGACAGTTGAATCGGGTCACAGTGAAGAACAAGTATCCACTACCCAGGATTGATGAGCTACTCGATCAACTAGGAGATTCTTAGTATTTTTCAAAGATAGACTTGCGCTCAAGATCACCTTAGAGTCAAGTAGGAGGATATTCCCAAGACGGCCTTCAAGATCCGATATGGACACTTTAAGTTCTTAGTAATGTCATTTGGATTGACAAATACCCCTGTAGCTTTCATGGATTTGATGAATCAGATTTTTAGGCCTTATTTGGATCAGTTTGTGATTGTGTTCATCGATGACATACTGATCCATTGCAAGACCTGGAAGGAGCATGAGCAACACCTAAGAATTGTACCTTAGACTCTACAGGAACATCAGCTATATGCAAAAAAGGAGAAGTGTGAATTTTGGTTGATTAAAGTCCAGTTTCTAGGACACATCATCTCCGATCAAGGTATTTAAGTGGATCCTTCAAAGATAGAAATAGTCATACAATGGGAACGGCTAAGGAATGTGGTTGAAATCCATAATTTCTTAGGGCTTGTAGGGTACTACAACAAATTTATGCAAGACTTCTCGAAGATAGCTGCTCCATTGACACAATTGATCAAGAAAGATGTCCAATTTGAATGGGATGCAGAATGTGAGTATGCCTTCTAGGAATTGAAGACCTGATTGACCACCGCTCAAGTGTTGATTATACCGAGTAGTGATGAGCCTTATGACGCCTATACTAATGCATCAGGATGCAGACATAGATGCATATTAATGCAACATGGACGGGTTATGGCATATGAATCATGACAGCTGAAGCCTCACAAGTAGAACTACCCCACTCATAATCTGAAACTTGCAGCAGTAATTCATGCACTGAAAATTTAGAGATGTTATTCGTATATGGCAGTATTTCAGATTTTTCTAGATCACAAAATTCTAAAGTATTTGTTCACTCAAAAAAATCTAAATTTGAAGTAGCAAAAATGGATGGAATTTACGAAAGACTATGACTTCATGCTATAGTATCATTTGAGAAAAGCCAACGTAGTTGCAGATGCACTTAATAGGAAAGCTTCTTGAATTTTCGCTTGTTTGGCATTTGAGGTTTGGAAAAGAGATGCTATGGTAAGTGAGTATGTTTGTGGTGTTATGAAGATTGCAACCAGGTTTTGGTATATAATATGGAATCTACCTTAGCACTTGTTCAAATAATAAAGCAGAACCAATGGTGAGATCAACATTTTTGGGAAATATGGACGCAGATACAAAATGGAGAGTAGCTTGATGAGTAGAGGATACATAATAGAAGAAGTAACAAAGGCTGTAATGGACGAGGTACATAAGTCTTGGTATGCTATTCATCCAAGAAGCACAAAGATGTATCGTGATTTGAAAAGACAATATTGGTGGAGAGGTATGAGAAAGGCTATTCTAGAATACATTGCCAAGTGCATGACTTGTCTTCAGGTGAAAACTAAACATTAGAAGCCCGCTAGACAACTTCAACTGCTTCCCATTCTAGGGTGAAAGTAGGAGCACATTATGATGGATTTTCTCACGGGTTTACCAAGAATAGAGTAGAAGCACAATTCAATTTGGGTTGTTGTCGAAAGGTTGACAAAATCAGCATATACCCTTTAGATCGACATATTTGATGAGAGTTCTTGGAGAGTTGTAGTTTGAAAATATAGTAAAACTGCATAAAGTTCCATTGTCTATTACCTTTAATAGGGATACCTGGTTTAACGCTAAATATTGGAGAAGTTTCTAAGAAGTACTAGGCACAGAGTTAAACTTTAGCATTTCTTTTCATCCTCAGACTGATCGATAGTCTGAGTGAGCTATTCAAATTCTTGAGGACATGTTATGTGCTTATATATTGGACTTTGGCAGGAATTGGAAGAGACGCCTGTATCTAGCTGAATTTATGTATAATAATAGCTACCAAACAAGTATTAGTATGGCACCATTCGAGGCACTTTATGGAAGACCATGTCGGTCACCAATATGTTGATTAGAACTAAAGGATAGGATCGTCACCAAACCTGATAAGATATGTGAGAATAATAAAAAGGTCACTGTGATTCAGGATCAATTGAAAGCTACCCAAAGCCAATAAAAAAGTTATGCTAAAAAGAGACACCAAACTCTAGAATTCGAAGTAGGTGATTTTATTCTCTTAAAGGTCTTACCATACAAAGGAATTTCGTGTTTTGGTGTAAGTGGGAAATTTATGCCAAGGTACATCGAGCCATTTGAGATTACTCATTATGTTGGTGTAGTTGCTTCCCAAGCTCTCTCATGTTCACAATATGTTCCACGTATCGATGCTTTGGAAATGCCCACCCGAGCCAAGCAAAGTTGTTTTATTTTATGATGTACCAATACAAGAAGACATGACTTACAAGGAGGTGCCAGTTTAAATTATTGATCGAAAGGTAACAAGTTTATGACATCGTGACATGCCACTATTGAAAGTCTTGTGGCAATACCATGGTGCTAATGAGGCGAAATGGGAATTAGAGTCAATGATGCAAGAACTATACTCTTTGAGATGATTTCTAATTTTGAGGACAAAATTCCTCTAAGGGAGGAGAGCTATAACATTCAAAATTTTTAAACAATGTTTAGTATGTAATTTAGTGAATTAGTGTGCCTAATCTTAGATTAAGTGTAAATTAATCATTTGTGACATTTTTCTTAATTGGATATAAGCTTAATTATTTTGTTAGTTATCTTAAATTTTGAAATTTGTTAAAATTTACCATAAATGAATTTAGCATTTTGTTAACTCTTTTTAAACAAATTTTGATAATTTTTTTAATTTATTTTATTTCCCAAAATCAGATTTAATATAAATTTTGGAACAAAACAATTATCAAAATCCCAAACAGGCCCCTTTTTCCCTTTTCCTTGAAAACCAAAAATACCACCTTGGAGACAGTTTCTTTAAACTATGTACTGCATACTGTTTTCACCTGCAAAACAGTGCATGTTAAGATGCACAACTCTTAACTCTCATCAGCCCTCGCTCTCACTCTCTCATTCTCATCTCTTTAACTCTCTTTCTCCCAAAAAACAAGAGCAACAACAACAATAAAGAGCAGCCTCCAATTTCCAGCCAACATTAAGCCAAGTTATCTAATTTGAGGTTAGAGATGTTCCTCATGATACAGACTCTATTTTAAAGATTTCATCATCGATTTATGAAAAAAAATCATGCTCAAAGTTTGGTCACAAATTTCATCTAAAACAGTTTTTTGTTTTAAGTTAGATTGTCAAATTTCTTCATGCATATATGCTAGTAAATCTTTAAACACTTGCAATTTGAGTTTGTATAACTTAAACTGACATGAATCCATGCTTCATATAAGCTAGAACTGAGTTTAAAGGAATTTTACTTTATTTGTTCATTTTCAGAATTACTTAAATAAATGTGTGAAATTTAGAGGAAAAGTGTTTAAATGTGTTCTAGTATGCTATTTTATCACTTCTGAACTTTACCCATGCTTTAAGACTTGTAAAAATAGGATAGATTAAGCTTTGGAGCTTGGGTTTGCCGAGATTGAAAATCTAAAATTTTTTTTAATTTTGACAGATTGGCAGGCCGAACTCACCCTTCGGTAGGCCAAACTCACCCTTCGGTAGGCCAAATTCGACCAGTTTAGTAGGCCAACCTCAGATGGTCGGTAGACCAACCGTTAACAGTTTGGCAAGCCGAACCCAAATGGTCGGTAGGCTGATTGAGCAGTATGAAATTGTAGTTTTACTCCTAGTTTTCATCGTTTAATGATTTAGAGATGTTTTAAAAAGAATTATGATTTTGTGACATGATTATTTGAGATCTAAAGGCACACTAAGTTATCATGATATAGCACACTAATGTAGAATATTCTAATTTAGATATTAATGTATCTAGTTCATGTCTAAGGTTGTTTGCAGTTTCGAGAAGCTAACATGTAGCAAAACGGGACTGTGGTGTTTATGCTATCGTGCAAAATAACGAGTTAGGACTCTAGACCCTCCTTATTTGATAGCCATGATTTTAGAAGAGTTTTTTACCATATTGTATTTTCCTGAAAATGTTTTTAAGAAATGATCATGTATATATATATATATATATTTATTTATTTAATTATTTCCAGGAAATGCTGAACAATGAATATGGTCATAATGAAGTAATAATGAATATAAATATGTTAACTGAGTAACATTAGACTCAAATAATGATATAAGTACCATAATACTACCGAACAGGTCAAGAACCATGTTCAAAATGAGACATTGGTGCATGATGCCACACACAGAAATCGGGTCATGTAGAGAACGACCTTAGGGGCAAGTTTCTAAATATAGCTAGGCCACTATGGTGGTAAATTAGATGGCTTTACACAAGATAAAAAGGTAAACTTGATTACAGGAGATCTTTGGACCAGAATGGTAAGCATGGAATTAACTAAATTTATAACTGTCTTTTATGGTTTTTGTATTAACGAAACTTTATTTATTTAAGCTGATTTTTTTAAAACTTAAGTCCTATTGAGCCTTTTACTTACAGTTTAATTGTTTTTAAAATCCCCCTCTAGGTGCTTTGTAGTATACTGCTGACTAAGACATTGTTGGTAGCATGCGTGGACCATAGAAGTTCTAAATCAATTTATCTATTTATTGATCAGGGCATGTAATATTTGGACATTATTTATTTCATGTTGGATTGTGCTTTGTATTTTATTTACGTCCGTATTATGTGTGTGTACTATGTGGGGTCCGTTGCAGCCCTACTCGTTGTCGTTAAGTTTATATTTTTTTTAATTTGATTTAAAAGTAATTCACGAAATTATTTACAAAGTTTTAATAGATGATAATACACTAAAAAGTATAAAATCTATCACATTTTTTATAAATAACCCAAGTACATTTTCTTAAATTACCAAATAATTAATTGGTGAGTTCAGTTAAATTTGCTTAATTATTTTAATTAAATAGCTACGTCACCACCCAGGTTTGGGTTCGTGACATGAGCTGGTAAGCTCATTGCTAAGCTATGTCCTGTTTTAGATTTAATATGTTCTCTCTAAATGATTATCATTGCATTTTAAATGATAACCCTACTGAGCCTTTCGTTCATTGTTTTCCTTTTTTTTAATTAATCCTTTCAGAAGGATTCGAGTACAATAGAATAGATTGTGGCCTGGTGTAGCTTGCGGTGGTTGTGAGCTTTGTTTTTATCTTTATTTGCAGTTTACTTTTTTTTTTTTTTTTTGTCTAAAACATGTAATAAGTAATTTATTTTCATGCACTTTTTTTAATTTCCGTTTAATTGTGGGTTGATGTTTTTTTTCCTATTTTCCTACATTTTAATTATGTATGCTAATACTGTGAGGTTCGATTGTCTCAGATCACACCATGGCAGTACTTTGAACTCCATTTTATATTTTTCAATTATGTGTTCAATGTGCTATTTATAAAATCTTCTTAAAATTGTGTTTAAAATATTTTACTTATAATTTTGCTTTTCTTTAGAGATTCTTCATGAAATTCCTTCAAATAAAATTTGATAAATTACTTTTCAAGTCTTGATTTTAAATTAATTATTCTAATTAACTGCTATGTCACCACCACAGTTTGGGGGGCATGACAATAACAATAGATAAGTGTTACTTTTAAGTGTCTCCATATCAACGCAGTTAAACTATACCTTATAAACATCCAAGAAGGAGGGGCATCCCCTCCAATGGCCCTAAAAAGGGAATGCCAGCTTTGGGAGGTGCTAGGATTCCTGGGCCATTGCCCACCTGCTCGGCGCTAATTATGGTGGGAAAGAGGCCAACCCTTCTTTTAAACAACAATCATTAGGGACAATAAGTTTCTTTCCCAAATCACCTACCGAATGTTGCCCCATCCCGTCCCATTTTCTTAATTTTCATTATATTAATATAATATATTCTAAATGATGATCACTCGACCCATTTCCATTTCTTGAAGTGTAAAGCATCATGAAGACAATTAGCCATTATCTAATTCAGCTATCATTTCATCCACTTTGATCACATCTATTTTAATACCTTAATTCTCACTTCTTCCCCATGCCCTCACGCGCCTTTGAAGCCATAAAATAAAGTTATAGTTGTATATGTTAATTACTGAAACATCCACATCATTTGTGCCAAGTCTCCAACGGCTTTAATTGTTGTTACACATATATTCATGTGTGGTCCTCTGCAGCATGCATAGTGGAGCCTGCAAAAAAAGCAATTTTTATAAAGTAAAGAAACAAGAAAGAATTGAAGTCCACATGATTTTTTTATTAAAAAAATTAAAAATGCACATGAGAATAATAAACGTTTCGTTTTTCTTTTTTTTTTTAAATAGTCTTGCAAAAATTGACTGCCAATCATTTTCTGTTTTAATACAATTCCTGAATGCATAAAATGCCACCAATGCGGCCGAACTGATAGGTACGTTTGGATTAAAATAAAAATGAAATGAAAATCCTTTCAAAAATGAAAATGAAAATGAAAATGCATGGAAAAAGATCATTATTTCCGGACCAATTACTGTTAATGAAAATGGAAGGAGGGAAATGTATTACCCTTCCATTCTTGTTTTAATACATTCCGTTGTCTTCTACTTATTCGCCGAATTTTCTCTATTTCATAGTTTTAGTTGGCGATAATTCAGCTGTACTTTTGGATTATCCACATTGGTTTGAATCAAAATATTTGGTTTAAATATTGTCACATATGAGAGTTTTATATTGTAACTATTTTTTACTTTATATTGTAGCTTATAATGGTTCATTTAGTGTGTAGGTTCGGAATGGTGTAGTTTAGAACTTTATGGTTTGAAATATAAGTTCTGAACTGTATGGTTTAAACTGTGTTTGTAAACTGACGTGTAGATTGTAAAAGTTTAAATTGAGAATATCAAGTTTAAAACGAGAACTGGTGTTTGAAAAAATATAGTATATGGAAGGAAAACTAAAATGTGAATGGTTTTAACTATAGAAATGGTTCAAATCGTGTGAACTTAAAAGGACAAAGTTTAGAATTTAGGGGTTTAGGTCATTTTAAAACTGTCTCCATGTTTAAACTAACCTCCGTTATTATTCTACCAAATGCCAATTTAAACTGGCTTGAACTTACATACCAAACGTCATGGTTTTACATTATTTTTTATTCAAACTCCATGTACTAAACACCCTATTAAAATTATTCATTTAATAAAAGCAATATCGTAGCCAAAAAAAAAAACACAGCGATGTATATGAAACTATATAATGTTTCCATAATATTTATGTATATTTATTATATTTCTATTCGTAATCTACACTGCAAGTGCACAGACAGAGAAAATAAGTTACAACAGAGATTGCATGTGAAAAAGAAAAAATAAAATAAATAAAGCACAAGAGGGGCGTACTATAGTCATCTAAAAATTTATAAAGGGTAAACTTGACAAACCCGTTTTAATTATCGTAATTTGAACTGATATAATAAAAGGCTTTTAAATGCAATCATATATAAAAGAGACAACAAGTTTTTATGTATTTTTTTACACTTGACAAACACTAACCTCTCTATTTTTTTCTACTTTTTTTCTTAATTCATATTTATTTACTTTTTTTTTTTTTTTTTTTGCTGGAGGCTTCACTACAATCTACTTAAAGTAACAGGGAAATAACTGTTTCATTTTGTCGTTTTTGTAACATAACTATAGGATGTTTGTTCATATAGCATTACCCTATCAGAAATATTCTAATTTTCTTGTTCTTATTTTTCTTTTCGCTATTCCCACTGAATGCCTTGGCCCTTGAATTGAGCCATTGAAGTCCAGTCCACGAAATAACGTACAAAGATCGAGAATTGAGGAGTATGCATGTGTTAGTTAAACATTCCCAATATTATACTACCGGTTTATAATTAATTGAAACTTGTTCTCCAATCCTTTTACTACCTCTCATGAATTATCATTTCTGCATACAAATACCTCATCATGACTATGCTCATATTATTTAATCATGCATTTATATTGAATTTTCCATTAATTTTAAAAATATGTCACTACTAAACTAATTTTACCCAATAAGAAAAGACAATTTTAATTACTATATAAAGGTTATAAATTAAGTTCAGGCAGAACTTAAAAAACAAAAAATTAACCAATACCCGTGATGAGTCTCATCAATTGTAAAATACATGCGCTTTGTAAGAATCAGAAATATCTAGTTAGCACGTATTTTTATGAGTGTATTTAGCAATATAATTACAACTAAAAATTGGAATAATTTTCTTATACCATGCAAAAGTTGTACACTATAGCTTATTTTATTTTATACTTAAAGATGTCAATAGGATGGGCAAAATGGTACCCCGCCCTGCTCCAAATGAGACAGGTTTGACCCACACTTATGAGGCCTCTAGCAAAAACAAAAAAAACAAAAACAAAAACAAAAAGTTAAAAAAATATGAATAAGAAAAGGTAGGAAAAAAATAGAGAGGTTAGCATTTGTCAAGTGCAGAAAAAAAAACATCAAAAGATTGTTGACTCTTTTATATATATGTATAGATAATTACGTTTTATTTTTCTAAAATTAAAACAAATAACCTTATCTTTTGAAATTTTTGCTTTATGAAATAAAATAAATTATGTCAATGTTAAGAACTATTATAAAGTCAAGTTTTAGGAGCTCACATGATCAACATCCTACTATAGCTTTAGGCCTAACCTAACATTAACAATCCCATATGTGAAAAGGGTAGTGGGTGCTTGAATAGTGCAAATGTGTGTGTGTATAATTTAGCTTTAGATTCAGCATGGGATCATGGACACATTTCTAGCGGTTAAAATTAATTAACAAATCCATTAACAAACTATAGAAGCGAGTCATAAAGTTCGCACATAGATCCAACTCCTTAGATTCCTCAACATCAACCAACCCAGCCGTGACCCAACCCCAATTCTCTCTTTCAGCAAAATAATAATAATAATAATAATAATAATAATAATAATCAACTCTATCTCTAGATTCTCATCTACCATGTCTATAACTTAAAACTCTGAAGATTTCATTTTTTTTTTCTTATATATCATATGGTCATCATTTAAAATATGTTGAGGAGAAGCTTCACCTAAGAGTATTAGGGTGTTTGGAAGAGTAATTTAAACCAATGATTTGAACTATGAACAATGTAAAATTCTCATCTGCTACAGTAAAAAATTTACTATATAAAACTTTTACGTGCTATAATTTTTAAACTCAAACTAATAATTTAAACTATTCTCTCAAATACCTTATATCTTATATGATTATGGAGAATTAGTTCTCACTTCCTTTTCCAGTAACGCTAATGTGAAAAGGCGAAATTTGGCCAAAAATTGACCAGTCATACGCGGGGATAGTGACATATAGTGCTGAGATACTATCTTGCTCCAGTCTCAAATTTTTGTGCACGTGCGGGGCACGCATTTGGATCTTATAATTTGGGGCTATTCTCTTTGCACGTTTGCCAAAAAAATTATCTTTTATACTAGTTCTTAACGGTCAAAAGTTTCATCACATGTTAATTTTCAAACTTTTTCTTACTCTAATATGATTCTATTTTAATCTGACAATTTAGAGTTTTTCAGACTCTACTACGTTTTTTTCCCTTTTTTCACTCTTAACTTGTAGTTTTTCTTTTGGAAAATGTTATCGCATGCAACAGATTCAAGTATTTGCTATTGTCGATCGTAGGACAAACTTATATGTCAATTATTTATAAAGCTTTTATTTTGCTTGGGAATAATGCCCCATTTCTATTTTTTATTTTGTAGTTTCTTATAGGTTAATTTCATATTTTCTCCTTTGTGCTCAATATAATTTATTAATCTGATTGTACCAAATTGATCTTTTCTACTTGGTAATTTCCATTATCTAAAAAGATTAAATTGCATAAACCATTTAGAAAAAAAAATCTCGACATAGCGTTTGGTACAAATTAACAAACTCCATAGCTCATTTGAGTCATCTACTTCCTTTTTTATTTTATTTCATTTTATTTTATAAAGATTGACATCCTCAATTACTTATATTCTTTTTTCATGTTTTTGCTTTTAGTTTTTCTTCTAATTTTTATTTTGCTTCTGTTTAACTTCAAACTTGAATCCCCATTGAAGAAAAGAGATTTATCACTTTAGCACGTACAATCCAAAATAGCACAATATTATTAGAAGATGTAAGTTTTATACTTTCATCAATGGAACACTAATTTTTTTTGGCACGGTTTTAAACACGTATGGATTATGTAGGTTATATATTTGTAAAAGACAATATAGGACAGTGATAACGATGCGGGAGTTGTGAGCACAATACAGGCAATACTTATGGTCAAAGCAAAAAACATTTTTGATTCCTTTCAATTTCTTAAAATTTTGAAGTCTATTTTGTTTGCATTATCTATATTTCTCTTTATGAAGTATGCACCTGGCACACACATATTTAAACCATTAAAGGAATAACGTTTTATTAACGAAAATACTAAAGTTACAACTTCTGATAAGTTCATGATCAGTTCTGTGTCATTTTGAATTTTAGAGGCCTTAATCAGACAATCCCCACTTTTTAGGGGCGAATAGAATGATGCACTAAATTGTTCTTTGAAATTCTTATGTAAAAATAAATTGACTTTCTTTCTTCTTTTTTTTTATTTCCTTTTCCCCCTGAATTGTTGACTTTGTATCTAACTGAGAATCAACAATTCACATGCTTTTTTCAAATTTCCCTTTCACAAAACAGAATATTAAAGCGCAACTAAGGGCAGCTTAAGGTTAATAAATTCTATGGCAAGTGGCTACTTATAGGCGTACATGTTAACAAGTTCGTTAATCAAGAACTGGAATAATCCTTAAAGGAAAAAAAAAAAACTATAATCAACAATTTTAATATAGTTGGATCATTTGTAAAGCAACTTGTCTAACATAGGGAAAGTCGTAACCTTTACACGTGGGAGATGAGTTCAAACTCATAAAAAGCTTTCGCATACTATAATATTAAACAAAAGTATATTATAATATAATATCTTATATGCTACAGTGTTTTGTTTTGTCAAACACCTTAATTTTTACCCCTTCAATAAGAGAGTGCAATTAGAGTTGTAAACAACTGTCACGCTCCGGAGTACGGGAGGTGACGTGGTAAAGTAATTAAGTTAATTAAATACAAATTTAGTTAGAAACTGGGTTTTAGAATTAATTTTATTAATAAAAATATGATAATTGTAAAACCAATTTAGAGGCAAATAGTTATATTATTTAAACAAATAAGAGTAATAAAATAACAATAAGGAAAAGATGACAAAAACTACGGAGGAACGAGAATGGGTCTCACGGACCCACATCTTATGCATACACACAGTACTAACAATATATTATTACAACCACAGTCCAAATAAAGAGGAAAAGTTAGAAAATTACATACCTTGATTTATATAATTTAAATAATCTACTTAGTCCCTTTATTGTCCGTGAGTTCTGTCCGTAGATTCCTCTTCAAACCTAAGTTGAAATCCACCTAAGAGAAAGGTTTTAAAACAAGTAAAACATGAGCGAAAGGTTCAGTAAGACTATTTATTTAAAACATTTAATTTTAAAAGAAATTTTATTAATCAAGTAAATATTAAAAAAAAATGAACTTGAATGAGCAAATAGATAAATAAATAAATAAGAATCCAATAAAGACTTATCTTACCAAAACAATTTTATAGGTCGACCAGAAAGAATAACATTTTCTTTTCCTAAGTAAACCATATGTAAATTACCACCATAGTGGTCTAGTTGGGTTTCGGGACTTGCCTCCAAAGTCGCGCACTATACGACCCGATCTCTGATATGGCATCATGCCCCAAATATATATATATTTATATATCTTTTCATAATTATTAAAATCTCTTTTTACTGAATATAATCATTTACATTCATTATGAGGTTTATTATGAAAAACCACCTTAATCTATTATTTGTAGAAACATTCAATAAAAATGCTCTTTCAATAAGTTATTGAAAATATTTTGATAAAAATCCTTTTTAGGCCAAAATTATTTTAAAATCAGGTTACCAAAGGAAATGGGTAGAAATCCTACCTCGATACTCGTGTCGGTATCCCACACCGTAATCCCAGTCCGCTATACATTAGCTCCGTGGATCCACATACAACCTTAAATGTATAATAACTTAGTTTATCAGTATCTAACTTGAGACATCCTATATTGCTAAATCATCTCATGGTGTCCTAGTGTTCCATTTAGATTTATAAAATCATTTTACAAAGTTAAAATTTCAATCGGGGTTTAAAACGGTGAAAACGGGTGAAAAATCATAAAATTTCACCATGTCTGGTCGACCTACCAGTCGCCCTAGCTGAAAAACCAACTCCGGTCAGTCGAACTTTTTTAGGTTCAGCCTGCCGGTCGGATGAATCCGACCTACCGAACACATGAATTCGGTCTGCCGAACATGAAGTTCGGTGTACCAATCTAGAAAAATTTCAGAATTTTTCAAGCACAGGTCTCGGCCTCCCCGAGCCCAAATCTTCAATTCTAACCTGTTTTCTCAGTTCTCTAGCATGGCTAATGATCATAATTGATAGAAAAAACATAGTAGATTACTTTTTAATGCTTTAAAATAAGTTTTAAACAAAATTTTCAAATAAATATGAAAATAGAGAAAAATAAAGAAAAATAAAAAATCTTGATTTAAATCCATTTTTGATGAAACAAAGTTTATATTCTAGTTATTGGGTTCATGTAACTTAGATTGAAGGTTTTCTAAGCTTAGAAAAGCTTAAATTTTGAAATGCAAAAAAAAATAAAAATTTTAAAAAGTTTTAAAAATTTGAAAACTAACCTTGGATTAAGCTTTGAATCGAGTTTATGGTTGCTCAATCGCGTTCCCGAGCCTTCAATCCACTAACCCGAAGCTTGAAATTGAATTTTGTTTCAAAAATTTTTGAGAGAATTTGAGAGAGAAGAAGAGACAGAGAGATGGAGAGAGAGAGAGAGAGAGTGAATTAACGGGAGAGAGAGAAGAGAGAGGCAAGAGAGTGAAGAGAGAAGGGAGAGTGAGAGAACTTAAATAAAAAAAAAAGGGTGGGTGATTTTACTATGTAAAAACCGTGTGTCGCCTACGGTTTTATAAAACGAGCATCTTTCAACACTTGACAAATTGTTTTGTTTCAAAATTTAAAATAACAATTAAAATAGTCAAGAGTAATTAAAAATTATTAAAATTATCGAAAACAACTTAAACATGAAAACTTTACAAAATAACTAGATTAAGTTTAAAATATTCATTATAGCACGCTAATCTATTATTTTTACACATTAATAATATTTAATTAATTTCAGGGTGTTACAATAACATTAGAGGTTACTGTGGTTATGTAGGGTTCCTATTTTAATTAATGCCAAGTAGTGTACTAAATGGTGATTAATGTGCCAGTTAAAATATGAATTATAAATTAATCATTTTACATTTCGTATTTTCAGTTTATTCTACTTTATTTAATATATTTAATTTTCAGCAAATTATTAAATTATTTTATTTTATTTTACTTTAAAATAAAATATCTGGTAATTCTATTTTAATATTTTGTCAATCTTTAAGTTAATTTCACCAATTTCTCTCTATTTTTATCTATTTGAAAGAAGACCCAACTTTGCTTGAATTCCAAAGAGGCCCCAAAACCACTCAAACGTTTCCATATCACGTGAAAACCAGACCTGGGAACCACTTCGTCAGAAAAACCAAAAGTAGCCATCGTTTTGGCCTAAAGCCCACTGTTCCAACCTGATTAAAAACCTGGTGGCATTCAGAACTTCACCACTCTCTTTTCTTTCTCTCTCCTTCCCATGTTACTCTCTATCTCTTCATTTGTTCCAGAAAAACTCCAGAACAACCAGCTCCCTTCCAAAAAAACCAAGGCAAAAACTACCCAAATCAATAATCATTTTGCTTGATCTGAGCTTAAAAAATCTTGTGAACTCATTTAATTCTTTATTTTAAGAATTTCTCTTGATTTATCTATACCTGAATGATATTTTTGGGTCTAAGCATTGATATTTTAGCTGTCAGTTTGTTTTGAAGCCTTTCATAATGAACTTGGTCATGCATATGAAAATTTAGAGCTAACTATGGCTCCAATGTAACTGAGAATGATAAAAAACAGTTAATAGAGTTTATACATGATTCTTATGGATTTGTGCATGAGGTTCAACTGATTAATGTTCACAAATTCTGGTTAAACTTGTTCTTATTTTTGTTTTTCATATTTTTGAACAAAAATATGAAAAATGATGCATGAGTAGATCATTGTATTAGAAATATTTTGAAACGAGTTTTATTAAGTTCATATAATAGTTTTGGACCTTTAGAATGAGTTTAGGATGCATTACAAGTGATTTGGTGGCGTTTGAACTCAAACAGAGTTCAGATGCTCGAAACAAGGGCTCACTGTCGTAACGCGGAGGTCGATCACTACCTGTGCAGCGCGGTCGGCCACGTTGCTGCTTGACACACGGTCGGCCAGGGTAGGTATACTGCAGTCAACCGCATTGCACCAAAATACCCAGTTTTGAGCCATCCGAACACTCCAAATTGTATTTTAAACATGTTTTTACTTGTCTTATTGATCAGAAGCCATGGTTAATGCTTTTTTAAGAATGATAAATAGTCAGACGTGCAAATGTAAAGTTTTAAACGATTTTAGCATACTAAGAATCGTGAATTCGCATACTAATAACTCTAGTCTAAGTTTCAGTATTAATAATTGAGCTTATACTTAAGGTTAGTTGCTGCATCCTAAAGCTAATATTTAGTGGAGCAAGTTGCAGTGTAGGGATATCTAGTGCTAGAAATTTAAGGTAGGACTCTATATCCCCTTCTTTGTATCTATGATTTTAACTGTGTGTTTGCCCATACATTTTATTCCTAAATGTTTTATGAATTGAATTATGTTTTAAAAATATTATCAAAAGTTTAAAAAAAATGTTTGCCAAAGAAAATGATGTAAAATAATATATCGATATGTCAGAATAAGTACATCCGAGTGAGATAATATATTTGAAAAGTTTCAAACACCAATTGGTGTTTCCTAATTAGTTGTGTTTTTAAATGCATAGTGCCACATAGAGTTTAAGTCATGTAGAAGATGACCTAGGGGACATGTCTTGAAACCCTAATCAGGCCACTACGGTAGTGTTTATATCAGGCTTTGTACAAAATAAGCATTTGTTTATAATTTGAGATAATCATATGATGTAAACGGTAAAAAATCCTTGGTTTGAAAATAAAGTTGTTTAATTCCTTTTATCTGCACTATTCATGTGTTTTATTTTCTTTATCATCATTTAAATGTTATTTTAGAACTTAAATTTCAATTGAGCATTCTGTTCACAATTTCTACTTGTTTTTATTTATCCCCCTCCCCCCAAAGGAGGTTCATGGTACACACTTGAGTAGATTGCTACTGGTTTACAAGCGGTACTTGTGAGTTGTGCTTATTATCTATTTTATTATCAAGGTATGTAATAATGAGATTATTTCCATACACTATGATTTATTTTGTTGGACTACTATTTGGTTCTATCTTCCCTTTATGTCCAGATTACGTATGCACTACTATATGGTCCGGTGGGAGCCATAAAATATTTGGCATATGTTAATTTCTTCAGAATTCAAGGTTATTTCAGTGACTTCCTTTTGATTAGATAATGTTTTAAATTAATTCCAAGTTTTTTTTTATTCATGTTAAATTTAGTTAACTTTGTTCTAATATTTTATGATAACATTTTTAAAAATAAAAAGGAAATTCCTAAGGTCCAAGTTAAATTTTTAAAAAATTACTTTTGATTACGTGCCACATCACTATTTTGGTTTGGGGCATGACAGATGAATACCATAACAATGCATTTCAATCACAAAGTGGCAAAGTGGTGGCAAAATTTGAAAAAAAGTTAAAGAAAATTTGCAATTAAATAAATGACCTCTTTTTTTTTGCACAAAAAAAAAAACTTTTTCTGAGCACCGAAGCTGCCCCAGTTTTTTTCAGAGACAAGAGAAAAAAGACTGTATCGAATAGAGGAACATAACTAGGGTGAAAACAATAAAAACTGAAACTGTTTTGATGCCAAAAAAAAAAAAAAAAAAGTCATTGACCAAATAAAATTTTTTGAAAAAGTCATTTTTAAAAAAGCCCCCAAAGTGGTTGTTTCTATTTTTACCTTAGTTGTCCTTGGTGTCATTCTATTAATGTACATACTCTTGGATGTAGCTCATAAAAAATGCTATTTAGTTATCTATGATGCAATTGTCAGATGTACTATAAACTAGGTTGCCACACACATAATAAATAATGCTCTAAGACCCAATATTTGATGGTATATCTTTTATATGTGACGGTCTTTGTTTTACGATGGCATATGTATTATTAATGCATTCTTTACAGAATTTTGTGACGCATTTTATTTTGACCTTTTTTTTTTTTCTCAATGAAGAAGTGAGCCGTGTGGAAATACATAATAATAAATTTTACATAAGAAAATAAAAGATAAAAAGGAAACTACAAAATTTAATATGGTTCGACAATATGTCTACATCCACGGACTAGAGATAAAGAGAGGAAATTCACTAGTAAGGAGCATTATCAATGACTTTTTTTTTTCCTTTTGAAGAAACATCTCTTTTTTCTCTCTAAAATATTTCATAGGTTTTGCAAGTCGTAGAGCAATGTCGCTTCCTTTCCCTTCATAGGTTTTGCAAGTCTTAGAGGAGTGCCGCCTACCTTCCCCTCCAATGCTAGAGTATGACACCTTTTTTCGGATTGGTTGCTAGGCTTCGAGTCTATAAGAGGGCGTGGGCATTTGGGTTGAAGTGGGGTGTAGGGATCTCCTCTGGTAGGAGTTTAGAGACTCGCTACTTGGGTCAAGCAATAAGGTGGCTAGAGGCGATCTACGCCATCGAGGCCTAGTTTAGGGCATTGTGATCAACAGGGGTGGAGTTCAAGGCTGATGGATTCTGGATGGATTGTTGGCAGGTAGATGGGCTCGAGTTTGATATATCTAAGACCCTAAGAGAGATCAGTTGGTAGGGAAGGATGGAGGAGTTGGAAGAGGCTGGTTTAAGGCTTGGTTCGGAATTGGTGATGGGTGGTAATGACATGCTGGACTTGTGGCTGGTGGAGGCTTGCCTTTGTGCAACAAATATGCGGTCGGGTCATTGTTTTAGAAATAGGAGGGTGGTATCATCAGAAGTCTAGTCGTGATGCGGATCCCTAAGCATGGACTAGATAATCATATATGATCCTAAAATCACATAAAATGAAAACAACTAGTAAAGATAATCGCATACAATTTATTTACTAGTCTAATTTATACCCTACAAAATGGAGTTCCACGAGAGATTTTAGTATTGAAAGAATCTTTTTCTTTTCTTCTTTTTTCTTTTCCTTTTCTTTTCTACAAAAATAAAATAAAATAATAGGGAAATACTTGCGTAAGAACGTCAATTGTAAGGATGGAAAGGCGTAGAGCAGCGAAGGACGTGAATCGTCAAGGGTGCAAGAGATTTGTTAAAGGTGCATGTTATTGGTGATTGGAGGCACACAACCGGGAAGCTTGTGAGGCACACGGCCTATAATAAATAAAAGGGGAGAAAACAACGGCGTTACCTGTGGCCAAAATTAAATTAAGAGAAGAAGGGATATAGAGGAGACAAAGAGCTTTAACGTGGTTCGCCAATATACCTACATCCACAAAATATGAATAAATAAAGAAAATTTACTAGAGATGAAAATTTGCTAGAGAGGCAAAATGTGCAGGCTCGGCCCAGTCGACCTATTTAAATTAGGCCCAAATGTACTTCTTGTTATGCCTTAGTTGACTAATTTACTTATGAGAAAATTAGGCCCTATACCACTTCTTAAACACCACTAATGTTTTGTACCATTTTTTTCAAACATTTGATTTATACCACTTTTGACATACAATACGTTTAAATTACCGGTATAAAAAATCTCACCACCTAACTCCTCTTCTCTCTCTTCCCTCACTTTATGATTCACACTTTTCTCTCTCTCTCCTTGTGTTTCTTTCTCTCTCGTCTCTCTTTCTATTTCTTAAAAGCGGTGTGTTTCAATTTTTTTTCATAAAAGTGGTAGGAATCAAAGTAGTATCATAGAAGTGGTATTTATCAAATTGACTCTTTATTTATCATGTCGTGCCAGGTCGTGCTTGCTTTTTTATTTATAGTGTCAAGTCTAGTCTATGGTCGATTAATATTTGTGTTGTGGTTGTAAGTGCTCGTGCTTTAATTATACCCAATAGCAAAATTATTGGTAAGAAGAACATACTTTAAACACATTTCAAGTTTAAACCTTTAATGAAGTAAAATATAGAAAAATTCAAATGAGATCAAATCTTGTTTAAAAAGTTAGTAAATTATAGTTTTTATAAGAAAATTGTTAAAAGTATATAATAAAACAGTAATAATGTCGTGCCATTGTTGTACCATTTATTGTGCTTATGTCCGTGCTATGCTCTTATTGTGCTTTATGCACATAAATCATGTCAAACCTAACCAATTTAATATATATATTGGATTAAACCCATTTAATAATCATATCGTGTCGTGCCGTGTTTATTTTTTAGCATGCCATATTTGTGGCAGCCACCAGGTTTGACGTATTTTTACATCTCTAGTAAATTGAGGAACACAATGAATGTGGTTTTATATAAATACATATAAACAACAAATTACCCAAAACTAAAATTAAGATATTTTTAAATATAGAAATAATACAAATAAAGTTGTTGCTTTCCTAATAATATATGAAAAAAATGGTTTACCATTCGTGCGTGCATGGTTCAACTATTAATTTTTACTTGATTTAAATAATAATGTGCGCCATATATATATATATATATATTACGTAAATATGCCCTATCACATATAATTAGTTCCCGTCTAATTATTTAGCTTTACCCAAAAATTTCAACCATATTGGAACCAGGTCACCCGACAGAGTACGATAGTACATGAGTAGAAGAAGACTTTCATGCATATACATACAACCAACTACGAAATTTCTTTAGATCCCAAATACTTCACCCACGAAGGCAACCATCGACCATACTTTTATCCATGCGGGAGAAATGGAAAATAAAAGAGAATTATAATAATAAAAAAAGAGAAAACAAGCCCCACCGTCAAATCCCACGCGCGCCATTCAAGGAGGGCTCTCAGTAGAGTAGAAGGTCATGGTGCCAACCATTAGGTGGGACCCTTGGGGCGGGGTGGTAAGTGTGGGCCCAGCGCGTGGGCATCAGGGTAGGCTTTAACTTTTCACTATTTTTGTCAGTGACTTTTTTTTTCCTGCCCTTTCTCTTGGATGGAGGACATTGACAGCTGAGGAAGAATCATGAGCAATGACATGAGAGGAAAGGTGAAAGGGGAAAAGAAGAGAAAAATAAAATAAGGAGAATTAATTCAAGTTGTTGGGAAGGGAGACAAAGAGTCAGTGACACAAACACAAGGCCAGAGGCCTTTCTTTTGTTTCTCCTTTTGGAAAAGCAAACCACAGCAAAGTAACCAAAACTATTCCCCTTTAGATTCTTCTTCTCCTTCTTCATCTTTCTCACAAGTTTATGCTTTTAGTCTCTCTCTCTCTCTCTCTCTCTCTCCATCTCTATTTAGATTGATATAGCAGGCTGTGTTAAAGGAAGAATCTCCTGGGGCTTGGCATGGACCAGCATTAGCAGACTGTATTTTTTTTTTTTCCTAAATCAGACATTGTCTTATCATCTGTAAGTTATTTTTCCCTCATTTTTTTTCCTATCGTGTTCAAATGGGTTTTTAGCATTTGCCTCGTACGCCAAGGTTTGAAGTTATAACTTATAAGCAGTTTCCAAGTGGATTTTATTTTATGTTTTTTTATTTTCCTTTAGCTATACGACAAATGTAGTTTGACGTATTTTACTTGACCTTTTTTTTTTCTTTCTGCAATTTGGCGTGCTGGGTTCTTCTTGTTTTTGCATGCCTTTTTTTTGCATGTCTTTCTTTGTTTCTTTGCTTTATTTTTGTTCTTCAGATATAGCATAGTGTCTCTGGGTTCTATATCCTTCTGAGATATTTTCTGTTGATTGGTAAAGACTTGTTGCTTGATAGAGAGATTTCTTTGAAATGTAGTTCAGAATTTACTAGCTGATGCTTAATTGTTATTATTTTTTATCTTTTTTTTTTTATTTTTTGTTTTTTAAAAATTGGGGGTGTGATTGAGGCTGTATTTTGGATGGATTTACTCTCTAAATCTATAGTTTCACTATAAACAAATATCTTGTCATCCAGAACGTTCCTTGCTTTTTCCGTTTTCATGACATTGAGAGAGAATTCTAATCTCTACATGTTTCGCTTTGTAGGAATTTATGGTAAAATATGAAAATCTGTTCCCTAGGAATATATTTTGTTAGGAACTTCAAATTCAGTACATAATTGATATAACATTTACAATATTTGGGATTCTTAATACATCTCGTTCCTTTGTAAGTAACTGGTCTGCACATACAAGTTCCTAAACTTTTATTTATTTATTTTTATTTATTAAAAAAACACTCCCACCTGCTTACATCCCTGTCAACTCCTTCACTTTATCACAAGACCTCATTTTCTATGATAAATAATTGGTGATCCATGTACAAGGAAAACATGTATTGTGTATCACTATTGATTTGGTTTCTGGTTCTGACGATTGTCTCTGAAAAAACTAAAGAAGGATAAATTATACCAGATTCCTATTTAAGTCACATGTTTTGCATATCTTGAACTTTAGGTTGGGATAGTTATCATTTGTTTCTGCTTCTGATGTGCAGAGAATATAATCTGACAAAATGACAAAGGTAAGTCCCGAAGTTGAAGACGGGACGGAGATGGAGGCAGTCCTGCCTGTATCTGCTGATGTCAGCTTCAAATCGAATCACTTTCCAAAGTATAAACTGGGAGCCGATAATCAGATTCTTGAAGAGCCAAAGGAGGACAACAATGGTCCGTCTTTAAAGGAGGTTGTTGAACAGGAAACAACCCAGCTGTCGGAGCAGCACAAACGTCTCTCTGTTCGCGATCTTGCCTGCAAATTTGACAAGAATTTGACTGCTGCTGCTAAGTTGTCCGAAGAGGTCTCTGAGTCCTTGTCTATGAAATGTGTAAATCTATGATGACACCAGTGCCAACTTTGACATCAATATGATACAATTCAATTATCTTGGATCCTTGAAATTGAGTTGGTTTTGATTCAATTCTTTGTGCTTCTTAATTGATTTTTAGGCAAAGCTTAGAGAAGTAGCCTCATTGGAGGGACATGTTCTTTTGAAGAAGCTAAGAGATGCACTAGAACATCTAAGAGGTCGTATGGCGGGGCGTAATAAAGAGGATGTGGAGAAAGCTATCTCCATGGTTAGTTTTGCCTGTTTATTTGTTTTAGTTAAGCTTATTATTTGGATATGTTTGGCGTTATGTGATTCTTTATTGCCCAAGCTCGTTTGCTATCTTACATACGTTCTTCTGAAATGTGGACAAGATAGTTCAGATAAACGTTACTACCTTGTTTGTAATTAGTTAATTAATTTTTTAAAATTTCTGTCCTCCTCTCCCTTCCTTTCTTTGTTTTGTCATCTATAAATAAGCATATTACTTAGTATGCATTCATCATTGTTCTTTTTTGCCTTGTATAGAACATGTACAGTTTATACACTGCACTAGAATGTCAAGATTATTCTTTTTGTGCATTAAATATTTTTGAAGAAATTTATGTTAAAAACAATCATCAAACTATTATTGAGCCAAGCATATACTTTTTAAATATGCTAGATTGTATATATCTATTCTCTTGCTGCATAAACTTGTCCATAAATGATGTCGTTTTATTGCAGCTTGGAGTTACAATTTTAAGTAGACATGGGTTATTTTTCTTCTTTTTTACTTCACTTATTATTGTATTCAACCGTAATCTTTATACTTTATACAGGTGGAAGCTTTAGCCGTTAAGTTGACTCAAAAGGAGGGAGAATTGATTCAGGAGAAGTTTGAAGTAAAAAAGCTAGCAAACTTTCTTAAACAGGTTATTCTTTGCCTTATAAATTCTAATATGAAGACTTTTCTTTCATCGAAAAAGTTCTTCTCTGGGGTAGTTGGTTCTACTGGAAGATATTCTAACAGTTCAAGAAGTAGAAGATCATAGTGACTTTGGAGTTTTGTGTGCATCGAACTATCCATTTTGGCATTTTGATATTCTGTATTCTCTTTTTAAAGTGCCTGTACTCATACACAGGCTTCCGAAGATGCTAAAAAGTTGGTTAACCAAGAGAAATCTTTTGCTTGTGCTGAAATTGAGAGTGCAAGGGCTGTAGTCCAGAGAATTGGTGAGGCACTTGACGAGCAAGCTCGAATTTCACAAGCTTCCAAGGAGCAATGTCCTGTAAGTACCTTTGTTTTCCACCAATCATTTCAAATTAAAGGTATATTGTTATAGTTACTTGGTTCCTTATGTATGACCATTTACATGTGCTTTTTATATAGCATTGGTAACGAATACACATATATGTATGTATTTATGCATGTATGTTCTTGCTTCCTTATTTTTTTCTCTCTCATGAAACATTCCTCAGACAGTTTGTCTTTTTAAGCTAGTAGCCTACCTCTTATAACTAAAAAGCTCTCTTTCTATCAAAATCTCAATTTATTGCTTACCATGCTCCAAATAGTTGCAATTTTCACAATAACGTGAGGAGAGTTTCTGAATTCTTTTTAACTTTGAATTTACTCGCATTAGGCAATACTGTTTCAATTTATCAATTGTGTCCTAATTCCATATGTTTTTTTTTACCTATGAAGTAAAAGTGGTGGAACTTTTTGATGGAGTTACTAAACCTCCAATTCGGGTTACTTATGTAAGGAAAAAGAAGCAGAGAAAAGATCCAGAGATAAAGAGTGCTATGCATGGGTTGACGATAAAAGAGAAAGAATCAAGAGCTGAGGTGGAATTTTGTGAGCCAAGCGCTGAGTTGGAGTTTTCCAGTAATGTGGTGAGAGGAGTGTATGATGAGCTGGACCGTGGACTGCCAGGAAAGAATAAATCACGTTAGGAGAATGACCTCCGAAAATTGTGGGAAGGTTGAAGGAAATGAGGGAGCAAGGATGGTTAGTTAGTTAGCATTGGGGAAAGGAATGAGAGTCGGTGAGGGAAATGAGAATAAAGGAGGCAGAGTAGTGGAGGGGAGGGCACCCAGTATGTTTTTCTTATTTTAAAGCTAATGCTAAATTTGGAGAGCAGAAGGACTCTCGAACATCCTTCCTATCCATCGTTTTAATAAAAAAAACTGCACTGTTGCTTTGATTCCTGGAATTTTCCATCTGCCAGTAATTTGTTTAATCTCAAATAGTTGCTATCGACCTGTGATCGATCCTGTGAGTCTATCACTTTTTGTACAATGTGATGCCATCACTCCCCTGCACTTTTTTCTGGTCTTGCTTGATCTGGTTGTACAATAGAGTGCTTTGATTGATAGATATCAAACCCACTTCTTGATCAAGTTTCGGAAAAATATTTCCTTCAATATGATACAGAAAATAATGTTCCACAATCTAGTTCATCTTATGGCACATATTTTTTGCTTGTATATTATGTTATTGTTGTCCTGAATGAAATATGGAGAAGTACATCAAAGACTCATGCTTTATCCATTTGTCTATAATATGAGTTAAATGTATGATATCTTATTCGATTTTTCTCTTTATCTTCAGGATGTTGAGGGGCTACATGAGGAGATTCAGGACGCTAGAAGAATTAAATTGATGCACCAGCCAAGCAAGGTGCCCTTGGGCGTTCATGACTTTGTTTCTTCACACATGTTTATGCGATGTGATTTCTTCAAAATATAAGGATGTGTTCAGGATATAGTAATAGTAACAATAAAAATTACTTTTTGACTTTTTAATCATGAGGAAAGTTTTAATACCTGCAGGTAATGGAGATGGAACATGAACTTCGTGCGCTACGAACTCAAATTAGGGAGAAATTTATGTTTTCAGTCAAGCTTCAGAAAGAGGTCTGTGTAGTTTATATACAGATGATACACACACACACACACACACATTTTGAGGGAATATGCAGATTATATTTTTCCATCCTTAAACCTAAAATGAGGAAATTAGGGTTTTTTTTTTTTTTGTCTTTTGTTTTTTTTTTTTTTTTGTTTTTTGTTTTTTTTTTTGTTTTTTTTGTTTTTTTTTTTGTTTACATGGATGGATATATTGCTTTTTGTTAACAACTTTGTTTACCGTTTGTTTCCAGATTCATCCCTTATTACGATTATTCCAGCATAGAAATTGGGATTTAAATTCACACAAAAATTCTAAATTATTTTCCACAAGCGGCAGTACGAAATTATACCAAACTCTGATGGTCCATGTCACACAAGGAATAAATACATTAACAAACAAGAAAAATAATAGTAGGATCATTATTAACTTTTTCTTGCAGTTTTTTGCAAGCTCAAGGAAGGCCTCTGTGATTCCCATGACCATTCATTTAACCACGCACACAAAAGTACACAACTGGATATTTTAGACTTGCTATTTAAGATCTAATATCTTGCTTGACCATGGACGACAATGTAATACAGTTTTTGTTTTTGAACATCTGGCACTCATTTTTTTTTTTTCTTTCTGTATGTGTTTTTAATGCCTCTCTAATGACTGGATAATTCATTCAGAAATACTTCTTCAACTACTTAATCACTAAGTAATGTTTGGAAGTACCAGAAATTTGGTTGTGACAGTCTCTTATTCTTACCAGCTGGCAATAAGCAAGAGAGCTGAAGAGAACAAATCCCGTTTATATGTTTTAGATGGTTCGGCAATGCTAGGTTCATATCTCCGAGTCCAGGTGTCTTCTGATGAGGCCCCACAGCTTTCAAAATGTTCAATTCAATGGTGTCGCGTGTCACCTGAATGCAGCAGGGATGAAGTGATTTCAGGTATGCACTTCTCCGGTTTGTAACACAATCACAACTTTATATTGTATCTTAGTTGTTTTATTTTAGGCATCTATTTCACTATGTACTGTCCGCTGTGTACCGCTGCGTAAAGTAATTGGCTCAGTTTTCTTCACTAGGTGCCAACAAACCAATTTATGCGCCCGAACCGTTGGACGTTGGACGAATCTTACAAGCAGACATTTGCTTTAATGGCCAAAAAACTGCAGTAATGACTCCTGGTCCCATTGATCCTGGTCAGTTCTCTGATATATATATATATGTTTTTTCATGTCACCTGGTTTAGATTTCTAGATTGATAAATGTCCACTAGTATGCTCTGGAGAAGTTTATAGAAAGGCTATCTATGTTTTTAACAGCTGTGGGACTTGGAAGTCATGTAGAGACACTGATGAGAAAATCTAACAGCGAATTTAATGTAAGCTCTCCTTTCTTCTCTCCTCCATTTTAGTTTACTTTGTGATTTTTCCACTATGATGACTATAATATCCATCTAACCTTAAGATGGTATACTCCCACTTGTATTAGATTGAGCCAGCGGAAAAGGATAACCATAGTTGTACTGAGGAATCAGCAACTGAGGCTGATTCCATGCAAATATTGCCAAAATTAAGAACAGAAAAAGTTGGGGCCGGATGTTCATCTGCTGATTCTATTCTTGTCTAACTTAACGTCTGTCGTTTTGTAGGTAGTTATTTCTCAAATGAATGGACAAGACTATTCATCACATTCTGTACATGCATTTCATGTGGGAAAGATGAGGATGAAGCTTTGTAGAGGATGGATCACAAAGGCTAGAGAAAATTATTCCCAATCAATGCAGGTACCTTTTGTGGTTAGATATAGCTCTTTCAGTCACCAAAAATGGTCCCACAAAGTTCAACTAATGAGATTAAATTCTCCATTCCGATGCTATTGAAAATTTGGAGCCCTTGTACAAGGAAAATTGTTCATTCTTTTTCCTAGTGTGTTCAATTTAAGGTATACAAGAGAAAGTAGATAAAGGTGAAGTATTTCCTTAGTGAAACATTTTTCTTTAAGATACTATTAGTACTTGATTGGAGACTATTGTACTGACACCTTATTGTTTTTACCTTCGACTTAGGCTTCTGTCTTAAAAAGTCAACTTGTTAAGTGTAGTGACCTAATGTCCTTATAGTTGGTGCTTGTGTTTACATTATAACAATGTGGGACTTGGGTTCCTTTACAGTTTTCACAACCAATTAAAATCTAACATTATCTTTCTCTTACGTACAGATTTGTGGCTGTAGAGGTGACAGTAACAATGCGGTGAAGTCACTGTTTTGGCAAGCAAGGAAGGGCCTCTCGTTTGTCTTAACCTTTGAATCAGAGCGAGATAGGAATGCGGCTATTACAATTGCCCGGAAATATGCTCACGATTGCAATGTAAGTAGTGACATCTTCGATGCATTTTCACAAGTTTTCTTGACTTTTGTCAAAATATGAGGTTACATTTTAAGAGGTTAAATTTAAGATGACAATATTTTTGACGACAGGTCACGCTTGCTGGACCGGATGATCAAGTATAGAAAGTAAACTTAACTGACAAAGTTTTCACGAAACGTGTGTACAATCAGGTTTTCTTAGAGTGTGAGTAATATGTATGCAGGTGTGTCTATGATGATTTAAAAAGAAGAAAAAAAAAAAAAACAAGAAAATTGTATGCTCTATTGATTGGGGTTTCCACTAATCTTCTTTTGGTTGTGTTTTAGGCATTGTTTTTTCGTTTGCCTAATCATCCGTTGTAACGATTGCCCGTTTATAATTGATTTGTTCTTTGTGGCTGATTTGCATATATCTAATTGTTGTTTGCATAAACAACGCTGCAATATCTTTGACTTGTGATGTTGTATATCCTTATGTTTAAACCTGAACTTGTCATATAGAAAATACACACGAGATCATGCCAAAAATATTTTTAAAAGCCATAATTCTAATGCAAATTTCGTAGCCCTGTTTTTTGTTTTCTTAATTTAATTTGCTTTTCAACTTTGCATAAATAATCCGGATTTGAATGGAATTTGTAGCACAGCACCAAGTATGGATGCATGTAAAGCTTATTCTTAAACCATGTTTGGTTATTGCTTTCTCATTTCCCCCCCTCTTTTTAAAGAACAAGAAAAGAACTTTACAAGACCCTAAAAAAAAGAACTCTATAATATATCTCATGGCTGGAAAGACTTTTTCTTCTGTTACCAGTTTAAAAAAATGGGAACTTTATGGTGCCGGAAGAAACATTCCTTCTTTCTGGCTTTGTGACGGAAATACAATAACTCATGAATTTTACATTAGAGTTTGCAAATTTCAAACATTGGAGTTACGCAAGTACTTGTGAATTTTAAAGGAATACGATAACTTGTGAATTTTACGTTGAAACTCGCAAACTTTAAACATTGAAATTGTAAAAGTTACAATAGAATTGTAAACAGGAACAGTTTTGTAAAGACACCATAGATGGACCCTGAAAAAATACATGTTTTGTTTTTCGCCAGTAAGGTGAAGCGTACATCAAGTGTGCCCTTGAGAATTCCGCACACAAGAGGGAAAAAAAAAAAGTGTCTTTAACTCGTTCGTAAAGGCATCCGATGATATAAATATCTAATGATTAGGACTAGCTTGTTCAAAGGATACACCACATGACCCGAAGAGCTAGTTTTATATATCGTTGGCTTTATACGGAGAAAAAAACATTTGTTCTATTTTTTTTTTGAAACATTTCCTTTAGTAAAAAATAAACGAAAAGGAAAGCAGTGGTCTCAAATCTCAAAAATTTAAATAGTTTAAGATCAATTGCAGCGCCTAAGCTACAAGGGACATAATAAGTATGCTTGTATTTTGGTGTGGACAGCCATCAATCTTAATATTAAACGCCTCGTTCTGTAGCGCTTGTATCTTTGTCTCAAAAGTGGTATAGAACCTTTTGCATTATCAATAAAATAACTAATTATATTTCAGATATAATGCAAAAAAAAAATCTTCTTCTTCTAAACGTGCTACAAAAGAATACTAGACAATCTGTTGTCCAATATGGAATTCGTTCTGGTGGGTGGCAATTTACACAACTGAATTGGAAAGAAAAAGAAGAGAATAAGATTAATGATTTTTGACTTCTATTTTAGCGTTTACTTAGATGGCCTATTTCTAATATTTATTCAACTTAATCATATCAATATGATCACTAAATTAATCTTTTACTTAGTTAAATAATTACTAAATTATGACCTGTGATTGTAACGGTATTTGAATAAATTTTAGCATTTATTTCCCTTTAGCAGAGAATTAATCGTAGTGCCAAGTTGACATTATCTTTACTTATTTTCTATATTGTGTGTGATTTGTTAAACTCTTATTATTGATTTTGTTGGTGAACACGTTATTAGATGAGAAAGAGAAATCACTTCTAGTTTTTTGCTTTCCTTTCATGTAAAGTAAATGCTCTCACAATATAACTAAGCATGTAATTTATACGAATACTAGTTGAATGCTATATGTGATGTATATAGGCACAATTTTATAGGTCCCAGCGGTGTTAACGGATTGAATTATACAGATTAAAGCTTAATCTGTAATCTTATTTGTGTAAATTGTCCTTTTTTTTTTTGACTTTTTAAAACTATCCCTTTAAAAGTTTATTTTCTTTTAAATTTGATTTATTAATTGACTTTGTTATCCTAGTTCAAAAGATAAATAGAAACCCTTTTTTTTTTCTTTTCAATTTTCATTTGCTTGATATCCATTTTATTTCCCCCTCTCTCTTCTCTCCTTTCTCTGGCCCTTCTCCATCTCCTCCTCCCCCCCTCTCCTTTCTGCTCTTTGCTCCTGTCTCCCTTGCTCTCTTTGTCTTCTCTCTACGCTCTCTCTCTTCTCCGCCTCCTTTCTCTCCTCTCTCCCCTTCCATCATGGACTCCACGCTGTAACTATACTTTGCATCCAAGCTCCGAGAAAGAAGACAATTGTCATCGTCTTCGTCGACGGTTGTTATCTCCACTTCGCCATCGTCCTTCGTCATGGATGCCCTTGTCGTCTCCATAGCCTCAATCTTCTAGTTTTGATGGCCTATCCGAGCAGTCATCTCTGTTGAAGATAATGGCAGACAATCATAAGTGGTAAGATCCCGCTTTTCTCTTCTGCACACGACCGTCACTCTTCAGCGTAGTACTGCCACGAAGATACACAGATCCATGAAGCTATGACCAAGACGAGTTAGATCTACCTCAAGTCTTTCGTCGTTAAATTTACCTTAGTCACTTTCCTTTTGAGACAGTTCCTGTTAGTTCAATCATTATGGCTTGAAAATAATTTTGTTGTATTTTTCTTGTTTTTTACTTCTCTGTTAAATTTTTACTAAGCATGAGTAAGTTAGCTTCCAAGTTTGCAAGCAGGAGTAAAAGTTTAGTTCGTCAGTTTGTTTTTTGGACAAAAACAGTCTTGTTTCTCCTTTTTTGATGACTCTACTTCAAGTTTTAAAACTACGTGAACGGTTATCTGTTATCATGCCTTTTATTTTTCTTTGGCCACGTGAACTTTGGTTGATGCATTTATTTTACTGATTGAGTTTTCTTTTTTGTGTTGGTCTTATGATCCACAAATTTAAGAAGGTTCCATATTTTATCAAATGCTCTTTGTTTGTGGTCTTTTGATGTGATTTGCTTATTAGCAGAGAGGTTTCTGAGTAAAGATTCCATATTTTCTTGTTAATTTCACTCAAGACTATGCTTTCCGATTGAGAAGCTGCAATAGCCATTGTTTTCTTTGTTTCCAAGAAGACAAGACAAAACCTGATGTTAGACATGGTGCTCTAAGGAGTAAAATATTGTAACAAGTTTTTGGAGATATTTTATCAATAAATAGTTTATTTATTATTTATATACCAAATATTGCCCTCTTTTTGTTCATTTCTATTGAATGTATATCAAGCAAATAAAAGTCTGAGACTGTTAGTGTAAACCTTTAAAATCGTGCATATGATAGATAGATTATGAGAATGACATGAATCTTAAAAGTGATGGCCTAAATGATAAGATCTGCAATCGAGGAAATAAAGTTGGGCGCTTTTTTCATGCTAAGATTATTATATTGTCTACATCCCTAACGGGAGATGGCTTGTCTTGGTCATCAGAGTGGGACTCCACGAATATAAACATTAAGCATTGTTATAGGTAATGATGTATTGAATCGAGACAAAAAGTTGAATTGATTTAGTTAATAATTTCGTTTATTTAAATCAATTCACTTTTGATTTAAACACCAATGTTTCGTTACCTATGATAATACACCAATGTTTCTACTCGCGGAGTCCCACTTCAATGACCATGACAAGCCATCTCTTGTTAGGGATGTAGACAATATAACAACCTTAGCACGAATAAAGCACCCAATTTTATTCTCCCATTGCAGATCTTATGATTTAGACCATTACCTTTAAGATTCATGTCTTCTATATAATCTATCCATCATATGCACGATTCTTAAATGTTTAGACTGAGAGTCTCAGACTTTTGTTTGCTTATCATATATTCAACAGTAATGAACATAAAGAGGACAACATTTGGTATATGAATAATAAATAATTCTTTATAGAGAAAATGTCTCCAAAAACTTATTAAAACATTTAGTCCTTAAGGCACCATGTCTAACATTAGTGATTTATGTTCATTATTAGGTTAGCTAAAATTTGAGTTAATTAGATTTAATAATTCAGGTTAGTATTGGTTGAATTAATTTTGTGAATTAATTCAAGATAAACACGTTGAATTATTTGGATAATATTTTATTTGTATGATTTTTTCTGTATATGACTATTTTAATAAGATAACTTTTCTATTCGATTATTTGAATTAAAATTGAAGCTCTATAAAGAATACTCGGGTCAAATAAGATAAGATATATCTAATTAGTTGAGATTAGATCAATCAAATCAGCTTGAGGAGTAAAAATTTGATTTGAAGTCTTGGATTGCGACGGTGCGGTCGACCACACTTTTTAATCATGGTTGACCACGGTAGTTAGATCAAGATACGTGTTTCAAGTGTTTTTCTTATGAAGTTGATCCAAATTCAAATTTTGAAGCCTAATCTAACAAGGCCTAACCCCATATCTGACCACAATAAATAGGGGTAATTTTTCTTTGTTATTCATATCATTTGAAAAGTAGAGAGTGAGTACTTTAATGAGAGAAACTTTGAAACTCTAGGAGAGCTATTGTTTAACATCAATAACCTTACTCTGGCATTCTTAAGTGGTTGGAAGGAGAGTCACCGGAGGAAAAGCTGTACGACATACAACCACCCAGACTCCAATCGTGGATAGAGAATAACAAAGAAGATAAGTTGGTTAAGACTCCTCTAGAATGTTCTTCTCTTCATGGATTCTTGCTGCTTTTGATACAAAAGAGGTTAGTAAGATTGTCATTAATCTATATATTTAGCATGTTAAACTTGTGTTTTAGAAAATACTCTAATTTAAAATTTTTAAAATTCCGCTGAGTATTGTTTTCCAACAATTGGTCTCAGAGCCTACTTTTTATGTTGATTTTACAGGTCTGTGATCATGCTATATACATGAATTATGTGATCTTATTCTCTCATATGCTTGAATTTAATTTTTTAGAGATTTGGCACTCTAGGGTTTCTATATAATTAAATGTTGTCATGAGATTATGTGGTGAATGTTTATTAATTATTAATGGTCAATTAAATTTTTATTTTAATCATTTTATTAATTAATTATTTATGCCAGGTATGGTTCGTAGAGATTAGAATGTGAATCTAAGTTTTTCATGTAATTCGATGGCGGTCTCTCATCACTATCTAGGATTAATTATTTTAATTTTAATTTGTAAAATTTGTATTAAGATAATTATTTGAAGAGAAGACGGATATAGAATATAGAGATGATTAGAGTTCTATTGTTTTTCTGTGTTTATAAATTTTTATTTTTTTGAATTGTTTAAAATAAAATTAAAAACTGCTTAAAAACATTTTTCACTATTTTTGGAAAAACGCTGGTTCAGCACCTATCGCTATGCTGAAATTTTTGGGTCGATAGGCCGATGGTCGCAAACTAGTAGGCCGATCTTCCAGATTGACAGGCCAACAGTGGGGTAGGATCGTTTTCAAAAAAGGTGCATTTTTTAGTGCATTTTTTGATTTTGTTTTTGAGACAATTTTGAGAAATATAAAATTTTATGATGACCAGAAAAAAAAAAAACCTTTTGATTTATGTGAGATTGAAGAATAGAAGACGGATGTCACATAAAGAAGGATACAAAGAGAAGATACAAGATAAAGAATCTATAGTATGTTTTGATTGATCTTTTATAATCTTTATATTCTTTTTTTAGGATGGAACCACGATATTACGACTATTTATTATTTTGTGTTTAGCTTTGTATGTTACTTTGCTTGTCTGCATTATAATATATTATATCATGCTATGTAGAATAGGGAATACCGCTCATTAAAAATTGTTCATGCATGTTTACATAAAACCTTGGCTTGTAAAATATTGGGTGGTAGAAGGTTTTCGAAGATAAGACCTAAGGCCTCCATTGTTGGTTCATATGTAGCACATCATGGTTCTGACTCCTAAGAAAGGATTTTATCCTATACTGGATTGAACCTCTAAATGGATAATTTATTTTAGCATAACTTATTGTTGTATACCCCTAAGCGGCGATTATAAATTATGGATAAAATAGTTAAAACGATGGTTATACACTCAAGATTAATTATGTTATTAACCTCTGCTAGGAGCTTTGTTAATGAAATTAATGGCCAAAGAAAATGATTATTAGTATATACTAGATCATATAGGTCTTGGATGGCATATATTAATTAGAGGGGATCCATGTTCCTAATTGAATTTGGCAAGTCTCCCCTAGGCGGTTTGTTCGATTTTGAGTTAGGAGTTATTGTTGTAAGGTTGTGATTCTTCCAAAGTTTTGACACATAAATATAATTGTATGCTTACTTGTTTGTGTTATCTTACTAAACTGTTTATTTTACTAAACTGTTGTGGAATGTGTGTTTATGTTTGGTATATAAATATTTATTGTAGATTAAAATGTCTAAAAATGCTTTATCATCGATACTCGATATGAACATGTTCACTGGCGAGAATTATAATGATTGAAAAAGGAACCTGAATATTATCTTTTTCTTTGAGAAACTAAAATTTGTGCTGACTACACGGTGTCCTCCTGAACCTACCAAGGATTCTACAAATGAGCAAATCCAAGCATATGATTGCTGGAAGGATGCTAACGATCAGGCTTGTTATTACATTATGGCTAGCATGAATAATATGCGGCAAGCTCAACATGAGAATTATGAGACTGCTAAGCAGATTTTAGATAATCTAGAAGACATGTTTGGAGGCCAAGCTCTAACAAAATGGCAAGGGGTTCTTCAGGAGCTTTTAAACTACAAACAGAGACTGGGAAATGCTGTGAAAAAGAATATGATGTTAGCCATAGGTTATCTCATTGAGGCTCAAACATATGGACTTGACATTGATGCTGAGTCATAGATAACTATAGTTTTTGAGACTCTAAGGAGTTCATCCCATTTAGAGCTTCATATATCTTGAGTAATGGACAGGATGTGACCTTGATAGAGTTGATAAAGCAGTTACAAGAGTTTGAAAATCTGATTAGGGAAACTCTGGTTGGTGGTGAGACTAACTTGGCGGCTCTATCTAATTCCAATCCTAACCCAGGTAATGGAAAGAAGCAAAGGGCTAAGAACGTCTTCTATCCCAGCAAAAGGCAAGGACATGAAGAAGAAAAAGAAGAATTCGAAGAAGCTGAAGTGCTTTTTTTATGGGAGCGTTAGGCACATCAAGAAGAATTGTAAGGATTTTCTATCTCAAGGAGGTTAGTGAACTTCTGGTTATTGAAACTTGTTTAGTTGAGGAATCAAGTGACATTTGGATCATAGATTCTAGAGCAACTAATCATATTTGTGTTTCTCTACAAGGGTTTAAGGAAACGAGAATTCTATTGCATGAGGACATCACATTACGGATGGGTGATGTATCATTGATATTAGCTGAAGCAGTAGGAGATGTCCATCTATATTTTGATAGTTATAGGATTTTAGTTTTGAAAGATTGTTTTTATGTTCTTAAACTTAAGAGGAATTTAATATCTATTGCTTGTTTATTTAAAGACTCTTATTTGGTGCCTTTTAATAATAAAGGTATAATTTGTAAAAATAAATCTTTTATCTGTGATGGATGGATGCAAAACAATCTATATTTTATCAAACCTAAGATGGACTCACTACTAAACACTGAGGTTAATGATAACTCTAATAGACTTAAGACTTTTTACTTTAATAAGATTTATCTTTGGCATTTACGATTAGGTCATATTAGCTTGAATAGGATTCAAAGGCTGGTAAGAGATAGACCTTTAAGACATTTAGAGATGGAATCTATACCGCAATGTGAATCTTGTTTGGAGGGCAAAATGACTAAAAGACCATTCGGGTCTAAGGGCAATAGGGCTGAAGGGGTTCAAGAACTTGTGCATAGTGATGTTTATGGTCCTATAAACATTAGAGTACGTGGAGGGTGTGAGTACTTTGTCACTTTTATTGATGATTGCTTAAGATATGGGTATGTCTACCTAATGCATCATAAAAATGAAACTTTTGACAAGTTTAGGGAGTTTCAGACTGAAGCAGAGAATCAATTTGATAAACCCATAAAGATACTTTAATGAGATTGAGGTGGAGAATACCTTTCTGATGAGTTCTTGGGACACTTATTAGAGAATTAGATCTTATCCTATTTGATTGCATCGGGCACTCCACAGTAGAATTATGTCACTGAGAGAAGAAATAGGATTTTGTTGGACATGGTTAGGTCTATGATAAGTTATTTGACATTACCTTTATCCTTTTGGGGATATGCACTACAAACTACATGTTATCTTTTGAACAACATGCCTTCAAAATCGGTTCCTAAAACTCCTCATAAGTTGTGGATGGGTAGGAAGACATCCTTAAACCATATTTGCATATGGGGATGTCCGGCTCATGTCCTATATAAGGAAGTGAACAAGTTGCAAGTACATACAGAAGTTTACGTGCTTGTAAGATATCCAAAAGGGACTAAAGGGGGTTATTTTATAACCCAAAAGAAAATAAAGTCATGGTTACAACAAATGCAACATTTCTTCAGGAAAGTTACATTAACGACTTTAAGCCTTGTATAAAGTGGTACTCGAGGAGTTAGCAAGTGATTCAATCACTCCGAGGGTTCTGATTTAAACCAATCTAATCAATGTAGAAAAACTGACCAAACAACAACCTAGGAAGCTTCAGTGTAGTGGAAAGATCGGGCGTTAACCCAAGAGGCATATGTTCGAGGGTGAAGCTTACTTTGCTAAACCGGTTGAACATGATAAGGATCCTTACACTTGCATAGATGCTATAGATGATGTTGATTCAAAGCTTTAGATAGAAGCTATGAATACTAAGATGAAGTCTATGAAGACTAATCAAGTTTAGGAACTTGTGTATCTTTCCAAAGGGGTGAAATCCATAGAGTGTAAGTGGATCCATAAGAGAAAGAGAGGAGCAGATTAGAAAGATGAAACCTATAAGGCTAGACTGGTAGCAAAGGAATAAATGCATAAGGAAGGAATTGATTACATGGAAACCTTTTCGCCTGTAGCCATACTTAAGTCCATCTACATTCTCTTATCCATAGCTACCGCTTTTGACTACGATATTTGGCAAATGGATATCAAGACAGCCTTTTTGAATAACTATCTTGATGAGTCCATATATATGGTACAACTAAACAGTTTTAAGGCTAATGGTTAAAAGGGTAAGGTCTATAAGCTACTAAAATCAATTTATAGACTTACGCAGGCTTCTCATTCTTGGAACATAGGATTTGATCAAGTAATTAAGACTTATGGGTTCGAACAAAATTTGGACGAACCATGTGCTTACAAACAAATTAAGAATAGGAAGGTGGTTTTTCTACTACTCTATGTAGATGACATTCTGCTTATTGGCAATGATGTTAGGGCATTGTCATCGGTCAAATTATGGTTGACCAAGCAGTTTGACATGAAGGACTTGGGTGAAGCTAATTATGTTTTAGGTATCCAAATCTTTCGGGATAGAAAGAACAAACTCATAGCTTTATCCTAAGTAGCATACACAGATAAAATTCTCAAGAAGTATGCAATGTAGAATTCTAAGAAAGGTCAGCAACCATCTAGGTTTGGAGTTACTCTTTCTACGAAAGACCCTCCAAAGACTGATGAAGAAAGAGAATACATGAAGAAGGTGCCTTATGCTTCGGCAATAGGTAATCTTATGTATACGATACTTTACACATGATCGAATATTTGTTATGCGGTCAGGATAGTAAGTTGATTTCAATCAGATCTAGGACCAAACCATTGGGTTATGGTCAACCATATTTTCAAGTACTTGAGAAGGACTAGAGGTTATATGCTAGTGTATTTGGGTGAGGATCTAACACCTCTTAGATACACTAATTTGGATTTCTAATCCTATCTAGATTCGAGAAGATGGACATCTCATTCTATGTTTACCCCAGATGGAGGCACTGTTGTTTGAAGAAAAGCAAGATTGCACTTCAGATTGAACAATGGAGGCCAAGTATACAGCAGCTAGTGATGCTTTGAAAGAAACAGTGTGGTTCTATATGTTTCTTGGGGATTTTGAGGTAGTAATTTGCACGGATAAGGCGATATCGCTGTATTGTGATAACGTTGTAGCAATAGCTAATACTAAGGAACTAAGATTTCATGAGAAGAGTAAGCATATTCATCGAAAGTATCATGTGATAAAAGACTTCGTTAAGGCTGGGCATGTTGCAGTATGCAAGATCACGTTTGAGGCTAATATAGCTGATCCTTTCACAAAGACACTAACTACGAGAGTTTTTGAGAAACATTTAGAGGTTATAGGGATGTGAGCCATGTAATATTTATTCACTTAGTACAGGTGTGAGATTGTTAGACATGGTGCTGTAAGGCGTAAAATGTTGTAATAAGTTTTCAGAAACATTTTATCAATAAAGAGTTTATTTATTATTCATATACCAAATGTTGTCCTCTTTATATTCATTTATATTGAATGTATGATAAGCAAACAAAAGTTTGAGACTGTCGGTCCAAACCTTTAAGATCCTACATATGATGGACAAATTATGCGAAAGACATGAATATTAAAGGTGATGGTCTAAATGATAAGATCTAAAATCTAGCGAATAAAGTTAGGCGTTTTATTTATGCTAAGATTGTTATGTTGTCTAGATCCCTAATGGGATATGGCTTCCCTTGGTCTTCGAAGTGAGACTCCATGAGTAGAAACATTGGTTATTGTCATAGGTGACGATGTATTGGATCAGGACAAAAAGTTAAATTGTTTTGGTTAATAATTTCGTTTGTTTAAACCAATTTACTTTAAAAATCATATGTATTGTGTCTTAATCTCGAAATGACTAATGGGCTAGTATTCTTGACTTATGTCTTTTGATATACTAAAGGGTGACATCCTAATTTAACGATGGTATGCATATTAGTACGCTGAAGACATGACTCTTGATTAACATAGACTTCATAGATATGAAATTCATAACTCTTTTTGTAAAGTTAATGATATTCTCTCATATGCATTATCTTGTAATTGGATGATTGAAGTGCTCAACCATTTGCATACATAGGTGTAACCAAATGATATACTATTTATGAATAGTAAGTATCCTTAATGTAAGAAAAAAATAATCAAAAAGGTAAAATGGAATCTATCCTTAAGCCGATTATGAATATCCTATGGGAATGTGACACATTATGATATGTCAAGGACAGTTAGCTTTTTAGAGCTTTGCAATTTTATGTAATTCTAAAGTGCAACTCTAAGCTTTTAGTGGAATAGCGTTGGATTTGATAATTGTAAAATATATATATGTGATATTGTATTTTATAATTATAGAAGCTTGATCTATATATGTTCATCTAGTCCATTTTGCTAGCTCATAATAATTCGTGTAATGATGCGGCGTTTTTTTTTACATATTGGTGGCTTATATTAATTATTAGATTAGCTAAAATTTGAGTTAATTAGATTTAATAATTCATGTTAGTTTATTGGTTGAATTAATTTTGTGAATTAATTCAAGATAAATATGTTAAATTATTTAGATAATATTTTATTTGTATGGGTTTATCTGTATATGACTATTTTAATTAGAGAACTTTTCTATTAGGTTATTTGAATTAAAATTGAGGCTCTATAAAGGATATCCAGGTGAAATAAAATAGAATTTATCCAAATAGTTGAGACTAGGTCAATCAGATCAGCTTGAGGAGTTTGAATTCAATTCAAAGTCCTAGATTATGATGGCATCGTTTCACGCATTTTTTTCTTTTGTTTTTTTTTTTTGAAGTTGAACCAAACTCAAATTTTGAAGCCTAATATGATAAGATTTAATCCCATATCTGACCACTATAAATAGGAGTGAGTCATTTGAGAAACAGAGAGTGTGTACTCTAGTGAAAGAAAATCTAAAACTCCTAGAGAGTTATTATTCAACATCAAGAATGTTAGCTCTGGCATTCTCAAGTGGTTAGAAGGAGAGTCACTAGAGAAAAAGCTATAAGACGTGTGACCACTCGCACTCCAATCGTGGATAGAGAATAGCAAAGAAAACCAGTTCGCTGAGGTTCTTTTGAAACGTTCTTCTCTTCACGGATTCCTACTACTTCGGTATACAAAAGAGGTTAGTACGATTTGTTATTAATTTATGTATTTAGCATGTCAAACTTGTGTTTTAGAAAATACCCTAACATAAAATTTTTAAATTCTGTTGCATATTGTTTTTCTACACCTGACAGGTTCTCACTTTGGAACCTATCAGGTTTTCAGCTACGAAATCTACTAGGTTACACTCTAGCACCTTAGGCCGATAGCTGGAGTCAGTTGCTATTTATTCATTTCAAAGAAAATATGATGGAACCTAATAGGTTCTAGCTTCGGAACCTACCAAGTTACG
Organism: Artocarpus hirsutus; assembly: GCA_946598075.1. Lineage (NCBI taxonomy): Eukaryota > Viridiplantae > Streptophyta > Magnoliopsida > Rosales > Moraceae > Artocarpus > Artocarpus hirsutus. Next base: position 61,307 of record CAMOHE010050190.1, read on the forward strand.
CTTCCACATCCTGCGCTGGTGACCAAAAGCGGTTGTATTTCTTTGTTTCAAATAAAATATGATGGAACATGGTAAGTTTCTACTTCGGAACCCACCAAGTTACTCTCTAGCATCCCATGTCAGTGATTAAAGGCGGTTGGTATTTCTTGGTTTCTAAGAAAATATGATGGAACCTAACAAGTTCCAGCTCTAAGCCTAACAGGCGACGCTCCAGCATCTAGCACCGGCAACTAGAGGAGGTTGGAATTGTTTGATGGTACCTGACTAGTTCTAGCTCCAGAACCTACCACGTTATGCTCTGGTACCCTGCGTCAATGATTGAAGTAAACTACCACATAAGGAAGTATGAAGGAAGAGGCAATTTAGACTTTTAATAAATTAACTTTTCTAATTAAAGAAGGAAAAGTAATTTGGACTTTTCATAAATCACCTTTTTAATTAAAGGGGCAGTTTTAAAAGGAGCTCTTTAAGAGGGCAATCCTGAAAAAGTGCTCCTTTAGGGGGCATTTTTGTGCTTTTCTCTTAATTAGACATAAAGTCATAAACTTTAAAAAAAAGGGTAGTGTGTAGTTTATTAGAAATTTTTAATTTTATATATAAATTATATAAAATTTATATAATTTATAGTTTAGATTCATGGATTATATGAATGGGAAAATCTCAATCCAAAATCAATTTATATTTTTAATGAATTGAATTGGATTGATTGGATTAAATTGAACGGTTGTATTGAATTGGATTGAATAAGATAACAGATTTCATGAACACTCCCAATAGGTTCTATTCACTTGTTAATGTTTTTAATTATCTTCTTGATCATCAGTCATGGAGGTCTTAATTGGCCATTAATAGGCAGTTAACACTAATATGATATTTCCTAAGATCACATGGAAACAAATCTAAATAGAGACGTACTCAAGAAAAATTACCTCTACAAAAAGAACAAATTAAATTAAAGAAAAAAAAGGCATAAGAAAATAATAGTAAAAATTGCGTAAAAAAAGACTACTTAAAAAGAAACGTTCGAGAAAAAATTGTTTTAGTGGTCCAATTACGAAAAAATTTTACAAGGATCATTTTTATACAATGACTTTACATGAGAAAAAAATAAGGACACATTTGGAAAAAAAGTTTAATAGGACCAAGCTAGGAACAAAATATTTTTAAAAAGCGCATAAAAAAGACTTGAGTATATGTGAGCTCTTGGTAAAAAAAGGGATAAGTACGGAAACATGTGAGTAGATTATTTTAATAGAAGCAAAGAAATGAAAAATATTTTTATCAAAGCATATTGTAGAAGAATTAAGTTGTTAACGAATTCGTGGTAAAAATGGGGAAAAAGGCAAAAAAATTAAAAAAAGCAAAAAAAAAAAAAGAAGAAATAAAAAGTAAAAAAGTAAAAACAAAATCACAAAAAAGAAGAAGGAGAGATTGATACATTGGAAAAGAAGAAAAAGGTAAGAAGAGTTGAAATAAGAAAATAAAAACAAAACTTCATTTGATAATATTTTAAAGGATGCAAAAAAAATATGCAATAATGCTAAATTAAAAGGAAAAAGTGTTTTGATAGTATACATAAAAAATAATTTAGTAAAGTGAATTTGAAAATATATATAAGATATTAGAACAACGCAACAAAAAAAACACAATTAAAAAGGAACAAAAAATAAAGGACTAAAGATGCAAATAAAACATGCAACCAAAAACACAAAAGACAGTAAAGTAAAAAAAAAAAAAAAAGAAAGAAAGAAATAATGAACAACGGCAGAGAAGGAAAAAAAATGATATAGCACATGTTACCGGTATATTAATTTGCACATTAAAACTTTTGTATGTAGTAAAGAAAAAGAGGTCTTATTCAAACAAACAAAGAAAGAAAGAAAGAAAGAAAGAAAAGATGTATGGCTAAATAACATCACGGCTTGAAATATTTAGAGTCACTCTCAGGAAAATGAGTGAGAAATTAGGGTTTACATCGAGCTTTACAATCAATGGATCTAAGAATCATGGATTTTTTGCCAATTAACTAAGTTAGAAATCAGTGTGTCCTAAATTCTCCTAGAACCACTTTAAGGAACTTCAATTGGAAATTACTCACAATGAGCTGTACAAATCGCTAGGAGCTAAATTCATGGTTTTCACTAGGTTTGGTGAGCCTAAAGTGACACTTAGTTGATAGAATGGAATAAGAATGTAAGTAGGCATACAAGTGTATATAAATAGTGTTAATTCCAACTGTTTTTTTCCAGTTTAACCCAAATCTACTGTTTGGCCTATTCATGTTTTAAACTATAAATTGTAGTTTTAACTCTCTCTTTTTTTTTTTTTTTTAGTTAAAACCAATTGAAATCAATATTTTAACGAACTTACCAAGCACAAGTTCAAATTATAAATTGTGGTTTAGACTTATTTTTGGTTCTAACCAGTATTAGTTCCAATAAGTTTGTTTTAACCATTCTGCAAAGAGGTGCAAAATGAAATTTGATGAATATATACATTTTATATATTTGACTTTTAGGCTTTTTGTGTATAAGCTATGCTTATCTTTCTTATGAGTATAACTCAAAATTACTTTTTTGATTAATAATCATAGATGGAATAAAATAACGACAATCTATCATCAAGCAAAAAAAAAAAAAAAACCAATTTTTCACATTAATTGTTTCCGTTTTTTTTTTCTCTTGAAAAAAAAAAGCCCTTAGACCAATCTTTAGGGTTTATTAGGGTTTTTTTTTTTTGTAGCTAAAGATGAATTTCATTGGACAAAGCGAACAATAATAGAAGGTATACTAAAAAAAATTGACAACAAAAGTTGTTATAGTTGTGAGAGGATGTGATTCTAGCCTACAAACTAATGGCATTGCTATTCTCACGCTTTGATAATTTTTCTATTGGTTTTTTTTTTTTAAAAAAAAAAGAGGTTACAAGTTTCCATCTTGGAGGTGCAAAGCTAGGTTTTGGACAAGGGGAAGCCTGGGCTAGTTCCCCCAAAAATAAAAAAATAAAAAAATAACTAGGCAAGACAGATAAAAGGGAATAATTTGAGAAAAAGGGCCAAAAAAAATTTTCAATTGGATAAATGACTTCTTTTTTTTTTTTGGCATCAAAAAGGCTTTTTCTGAGCACCGAAACTGCCCCAGCTTTTTTCAAAAAAAAGAGAAAAAAGGACTATATCGAGGAGAGAGACCTAACCAAGGTGGAAACAAAAAAAAACTGAAATTGTTTTGATGCCCAAAAACAAAAACAAAAAAGAGGTCATTGACCAAATAAAATTTTTTAAAAAAATCATTTTTACAATTTCGGATAAAAGTGTTCCTTTTCACAGTGTCCCTCACACGCTTCTCCAAAACGCTGTCGTATGAATGCAAGCGAAACCCTAACAAGTTCTATTACTTCTGTTGGATCGACTTTCTCAACTTCCCAATGCAGAACTCGCCACGCGATGCAGAAGGGTCGAGTACCGCACCCGCTTGTCTACGTGTTCTACTAAGAGGAACGTAGCACAGAAAATTCCGTAAACTCCATGTCACGATTTCTGGACACACCTTTTATGTCCTTATTTTAACAAAAGGGTAACTTTTGAACCTCCAACGGCTATAATATTAACAAGAACGATCCCAAGCCACCGGATCGTCACGCCAAGATCCAACGGTCACAAATCAAAAAAATCCGACCGTTGGAAGTGAAGCGTCGCCTTTTGCCTCAGCTTCAAAAGGAATTACGGGCTCTTTAAACCCCATTTCCTGTTCTCTTTAGAAGATCACATAAATCTCAGAGAGAGAGAGGGTAGAGAGAGAAAGTGAGAGATCTGAAGTGGTTGAGGCGACCTAGAGAGATAAGGAGGGGAAGAAGGAGATTTTGGAGCCGTCTCATCGGTTGCAGCAGTGATCTTGTTCAGAGATCGATTGTGGGATTTTAGAAGACATGGCATCAAGAGTAGTTGTTCCACAACAAGCAAGAGGTATTATTACGAATACCCAAATTCCTAAAGAGTAGTCGTCTCTTGGGTCTTTTTCTTGAAAATTGTTCGTATTTGATGAATACCCAAATTCCTATTTATCGATTTGATCGAATCCCTGTTCCCTATGGAGATTTTGATGGGTTTTTTTTTTTTTTTTTTTTTTGGGTTCAGAGTTTACCGATAATTTTTCTATGTATAAGAATAAAGTCTTCTCTTTCTTCTTTCCTTGAAGTTCATCTTGTTTATTTAGTCCCAAACAGCCGAAATTCGACATAGTCGTTTTGTTTTATTCTTTGCATAAAAATTTGGGGAAAAACTCGTGAAAGAATTTTTTTTAATGGGTCTTTGTTCAATAGGTGAGGCAGCTGTTGGTGGAGAAAACAAGATGCAAAAGAAAAACGTTGCGGCCAATGCGAGAAACAGAAGAGCTCTTGGTGATATTGGCAATATGGTAACTGTTCGACCTATCGACGCCAAGCCTCATCGCCCAATCACGAGGTAACTTTTTGAAAAAAAAAAAAAAAGAAAAAAAAGAAAAATAGTTTGGTTTTGGTTTGGTTGTTTGGTTGTTTTTCTTTTTTCTTTTTTCTTTTTTTATTCATTCTTGCTAAATTTCCTTTTATTCTTCAGGAGTTTCCGTGCACAACTAATTGCCAATGCAGAAGCTGCAAAAGCCGCTGCAAACAATAAGGTTGGTAGTAGATATTTAATTAATCTCTCCAATTCTTTTCATTTTCAATCTTTCTTGATATGATAATAACTTATCATATGACTTTCATAAATATGTGCAGAAACAAGCTTGTGTCAATCTGAATGGATCAATTGCCGCTCCTGAGGCAGTCCCTGCAGGCCATAAAAGGGATGAGGCATTGCCTAAACCCATCCAGAAAAGGGCTAATCAAGTTAAGCCGATGCCTCATCAAGAGCTGATTGAGATAAGCTCGGATTCGGACGAAGATGCCAAGAAGAAGCAGGAGATTGTCAAGCTTGTAAGTAAGAAAAGAGATGGAGAAGAAGCGTCAAGGAAGAAAGCCCCCACTCTTTCTTCGGTCCTTACTGCTAGAAGCAAGGTAAAAAAAATTTGCCATTCTTCTTTCAAATTTCTTGTTCAATCCATTTGTGTCCGACTTGTTTTCCTGATTTTCTTGTTCTCTAATTTATCTAGATGGCCTGCGGTATGACCAACAAACCAAAGGAACAGATTGTCGACATCGACGCAGCAGATGTAAACAATGAGTTGGCTGCTGTTGAGTACGTTGAGGACATGTACAGCTTCTACAAGTTAGTTGAGGTATTTTGTTTGTTGTTGGTGTTTTTTTTTCTTCTTCTTCTTCTTCATATTTTCTTGCTACATTTTCATCATATCTTTTTCTCTAATTGTACTTTCTCTTTTTTTGTTACGCAGAATGAGAGCGGGCCTTGTGATTACATGGATTCACAGCCTGAGCTTAATGAGCAGATGAGAGCTATACTGGTGGATTGGCTGGTAGAAGTTCACTCTAAGTTTGAGCTCTCCCCTGAAACTTTTTACCTGACAATCAACATTGTTGACCGTTTCCTTGCCGTGAAGACCGTTCCGAGGAGAGAACTGCAGTTGGTGGGCATTAGTGCAATGCTTATGGCCTCAAAATATGAAGAAATTTGGGCTCCTGAGGTACGCAGACATTTCATACCTTAAAAACATACAGTTATGTATATATATCATTTTATATGCCTCAATATTCTGAAAATTTTTTGCTCTATTGCAGGTAAATGATTTTGTATGCCTATCAGACAGAGCTTACACTCACGAACAGATACTAAGGATGGAAAAAATTATACTGGGCAAGTTGGAATGGACACTGACCGTTCCCACGCCTTATGTATTTCTCGTTCGTTTCATCAAGGCTTCTGTTCCGAACGACAAACAAGTCAGTACCAAAACTTCTTTAAAACGCGCTCAAATTATTCTTTTTGTAACAAAAACATATTCTTAACAATTTATTTCATATAAATTTTTTCACAGGTGGAAAATTTGGTATTTTTTCTTGCCGAGTTGGGAATTATGCACTATGCGACCATAATGTATTGCCCTTCTATGATTGCTGCCTCAGCAGTCTACGCTGCTCGGTCCACACTCAACAAAAGCCCCATTTGGAATGACACTCTTAAGCTTCACACTGGTTTTTCAGAGCCACAAGTCATGTAAGAATCTTTTTCCCTTCTCTAGTATGTACATTTTTTGGTCAATTGGGGTGTGTTCAATTAATTAATATAGTAGGTGTTTTTTTTTTTCCAAAAATTAATATTGTTCCTTTTTTTTTTGTTTTTTTGACGATGCAGCGCCTGTGCAAAGCTTCTGGTGACCTTTCATTCGACGGTTTTGAAAAGTACGCTTCGGGGTGTCTTCCGGAAGTATGACTGTCCAGAGAGAGAAAGTGTGGCTCGGCTTCCACCGGCCAAAGCTCTTTTGCCTGATGCTGGTGCTGGATCCACATGAGAGAGAGTCATTCTTTTTACAATTTTTTTTTTTTCCGGTGAAAATGTGAGACAAGTGTTTCATTGATTGATGACTAATAATTTGTTTTCTTATTGTTCGTTGTGGTGAATGTCCATTTGTTCCTTTAGCAAATTGTTTCAATTATGTTTAAATGACAGCAATATTGTAACCCTGTTACTTTATTCAAAGAATGATATCTTTCTTGTGCCATGTATTCTGTTTATTATTTTTTTATGACTAATAATTTGTTTTCTTATTGTTCGTTATGGTGAATGTCAATTTGTTCCTTTAGCAAATTGTTTCAATTATGTTTAAATGACTGCAATACTGTAGTAACCCTGTTGCTTTAATTACTTGATTCAAAGAAATGATATCTTCTTGTGCCATGTAATAATATTCTGTTTATTATTTTTATTATTTTTTCTTTCAGGGGACTTTTTGTTTATTGGTGGGGAACCCTTTTGACCGGGGGATATATATTCTTTTTTTTTTTTGGGGGAAATATTGAACTTTTTGTTTGAAAAAAATCTGGGAATAAAATTCAGAATGGCTCGTTTTAGAAATAATTGTAAATTAAGAAATGGCTCGTTTTTAAATATACTACTTTTTTTTTTTTTTTGAGACATTTTAAGGGCACTTCCACAATGAGAAAACACTAAAAAGGTAGAATCCAGCTGGTGGTAAATTCTTGGACTAAAAGAGGGCCCACAATTCTTAGATATATATATATATATATATATATATATATATATATATATTTGGGAAAATATTGAACTTTTTGTTTAAGGGGAAAAATTTTGAAAAAAATCTGGGAATAAAATTCAGAATGGCTCGTTTTAGAAATAATTATAAATTAAGAAATGAATATAATCCTACTTTTTTTTTTTTGTTTTTGAGATTGATAAATTAAGGGAACTTCTACAATAAGGAACACTAAAAAGGTGTAGAATCCAGCGGGTTGTTAAATTCTTGGATTAAAAGAAGGGCCCACAATTTATATCTAAAATTCAGAATCGCTCAATTTAAGTGTGTTTGAAAGAATAGTGGGAACCACTTTTATTATAGCATATGAGAGTTTATACTGTAACAATTTTTTTATTATTACTATAACATATAAGAGCTTTACACTGTTCATAACTGCGTTTGTCGTAGGAACCGTGTGGTGGAAACCATTGTCAAACACAAGGTATAATCCTACTTTGTTTTTGAAGATTGATATTTGAAGGGAACTTCTACAATAAGAAACACTTAAAAGGTAGAATCCAAGTGTGGTAAATTCTTGGATTAAAGAAGGGCCCACAATTTATATCTAAAACGTTGGGGTGTGAAAAATTTATATCTAAAATTTTTTTAAAATTTATATTTGTTTTTTTTTTTTTTTTTTTATGTTCGTTATGGTGAATGTAATTTGCTCCTTTAGCAGATTGTTATGTTTTTCAATTACGTTGAAACGAGTGCACTACTTTTGATTCAAAGAAATGATATTCTTATGCCATGTAATATTTTTGAGATGTACTTGTTTATTGGTGAACCATTTTGACTAAATTATATATAATTCATTCTTTTTTTTTTTTTTTTGAGAAATATTCAACTTTTTCATAGGGAAAAATTTTTAAAAAAATCTGGAAATAAAATTAAGAGTGGCACATTTTAAAATATACACAATCATCACTTTTTTTGAGAAATATTCAACTTTTTGTTTAAGGGGAAATTTTTTTATGGGAATAACAAAAACACCGAAATCTTTTTTTTTTTTTTTTGAAAAATCAAAGAAAATCAAACTAAAAAAGTCAAAACGTACAAAAATGAATACATAAATGAGACAAAATATGTGGAGTAATTTTAAAGGTACAAAAAATGTCATTTTCTTTTTCACGAAAATAAATGTTTTTGAAGGGTTATTTATTAACATTAATGACCCAAAACTTTTAGGTCCCACTCACTTTAACACTGAATTTTAAAAATCACTACTTTACCCCTTGAACTTAAAGGGTTATTAACAAAGTCAAAACGTACAAAAACATGAATAAATAAATGAGACAAAATATGTGGAGCAATTTTAAAGGTACAAAAAATGTAATTTTCTTTTTCACAAAAATAAATATTTTTTTAAGGGTTATTAATACTAATGGCTCCTAAACTTTTAGGTCTTACTTACTTTGCTCTCTGAACATCAAAAATCACTACTTTACGTTTTGAACTTTTAAAACTCATTATTTTGCCCCCTGAATTTTAAAAATCACCATTTTACTTTTGTTTTAAAGTTCCTCATTTTGTATCCTATTTTTTAAATTTCCATTCAAATAGACAAAATTAAGCTCATTTGAATCACACATGGGTCACCTATAAGGGCAAAAATTAGATTTTATCATTTTTAGGCTTTTTTTCATGTCTACACTCTCATTTAAAGTTTTTTTTATCTGTTCTTATTTAAAAAGGGTTTGTATGCACATTTTTTTTTAATATTATTCACCAATATCCTCTTATTTTTAATGCATAGCTCATCTTTTTTAATATTCAAATTCAGATATTGGTGAATAATATCAACTTATTAAAGGAGTTACACCTTATAAATCAAAAGAAATTTGCAGGCATGTGTGGATGGATTTTCCTACAGATATTTCTGAATCAAGCAATCGGAAATTTAGGCCCTCAAATCACCGTTAAATTGACCTGTCAACTCGGATACGCACGCGAAATTAGAATTAAACGTAGGAAAATAATAAAGCAGAAATAAAGAACACGCCAAATTTATAGTGGTTCACTCTGTTAATGAAGAGCTACGTCCACTGTAGTCCACTATCTGGTGGTGTGTGTACAAATAGCAGTATTACAAAGAAAACAAGATGAATATAAACAGGTAAGAGT
>CAMOHE010050190.1:70634-88394 GCA_946598075.1 Artocarpus hirsutus
TTTAAAGTTTTTTTTATCTGTTCTTATTTAAAAAGGGTTTGTATGCACATTTTTTTTTTATATTATTCACCAATATCCTCTTATTTTTAATGCATAGCTCATCTTTTTTAATATTCAAATTCAGATATTGGTGAATAATATCAACTTATTAAAGGAGTTACACATTATAAATCAAAAGAAATTTGCAGGCATGCTCTTCCTAAATTCTGTTCAGAAAAAAAATAAAGGTCTAAACATGAAACAAAACTTAGAAGTAATAAAGTTCCATTTTTTTTGTCTTTATAGGTGACCCATATGCGAATCATATAAGTTTAATTTCATTTATTTGAACAAAAAATCAAAAATTTAGGGGAGAAAGTGAGGAGTTTTGAAAGCTCAAGAGTAAAATAATGATTTTTAAAATTTGGGAGCAAAATGAAGAGTTTTGAAAGTTCAAGGAGCAAAGTGAGGGAGACCTTAAAATTTAGGGGTCAATATGTTAATAACCATCTTTTAAAAGTATGAAAATAAATGAGACAATTTTACATTTATTCATCATACTAGTTGGACCCCCCACGTGTGCAGTAATTTTATAAGTTCTATAAATAATTTGAATAAATAACTACAACATTATAGTTCTACCCTAGAGAAAAAATAAAAGATTGCAAAAATAAATCAAAACATACATCTTTATATCCTTCCAATTTCAAAATTATTCTTTCTAATAAATCAGTTTTTTAAATTCCAATTTGGTTTTTCTACCTATAATTTTTTGTCACCGAGAAAATGTTATATGAATTCACAAGTACACAAGCCGTTAATGGGTAATAAAGTGATGAATACAAGTAGCATCCTCTAAGGATTGACATTGATTTGGCTAAGCACTAGAAATTGTTAACTCTAAAATTATTCGGATGGTCGAATCTAAATATTTGAATTTACTAAATTCTACGTGAATTCATATAACATTATCTACATGAATTTACTAAATTAATTAAATATGTCTACTCCTATACTGACAATTGAGTCTCTCTTATATATTCATTGATCTTTTTCAAGCATAAATTATTCCAACAAGCAACTCACAACAACACTGCACAAGATCCATTCATATCTTAGTTATCATTCCTTAGTCTTCAACCAATTCCTAAATCATCCAAATGTTGGCCAAACTTCCACAAGCTAATCACAGATTGAAAAACTCAACACATGTAAAAATAAGACATAAAAAATAAAAAAATTATAGCATGGTCACATCATAGCTATAATGCCCAATTAACTCACAATTAGCCAGTAATAAGCATTTTGCTTATCTATGCATTTAATAAACACACGTTATCGAATTATGAGGATATAGACATTATAACTTTTAACGTGCACAAGTACTTGTTTTTTTTTAAGATTGAATCATACATAAATATGCTTATATTTACTGAATATGATAAAGAAATTTTAATGTATGATCTAACATGTTTTTAAAATTTTTAATTGCAATGAAAAGCTTGGTTTCTTGGTTAAGGAAAATTGGTGTGCTAAACAATAATGAATTAATTGCAAAGTGTTTTTCTATTTCAAATGCATTTTAAACTGATTGTTTTTCCTATTTATTCATTTGAAATAGCTAGGTTTGATTAGAATTGAAAGCATTAAAAATGGTGCAATTTGATTGGTTTGCTAACTAGGTTATAGAAAATTAAGTTGTACTTGTGTTAGAAAATTAAGTTGTACTTGTGTGTACTTGATTTAATTGGCTGACAATCAGTTCAAATCTCTTACTCAGCACTCCTTCCATAAATGAAACCTAAGAAAAAGATGGGAAAAGCTCCCAAGCAACTTTCTCCTTTAAACCACCTCCTTTTGATATGTCAAATGCACTAGAAAATTCTATTTTTGCTTCTTATCTTAATTCACAGCCCCAAATTCGTGGAAGCCTTTGTCCAATTCTTTCTGTCTATTTTTCCATGTCCGTAAGTGCATAAACAAAACCATAGAAATTTGGATTACACAAAATAGGACAAGTTTTCACCATTTTGAACTTAAAAATTGCGTTTTGACCACCAATAGAACCCCCTAACTTCAAGTCCTATAAGATAAAATCTATATTTCTTTTTTTTATGAGGAACCAAAGTTATTTTCTATTATATATAATTATATATTTGGAGAAGATAAGGTAGAACAGATTTGAAGCAAAACTAAGTTTGTTGAGTTAGTTTATTTGCAAAACTGAAAATTTTATGGAAACCAATTCTTTCTTTTATTTCTATTGATTCTATAGTAATTGTTGAATGATTTTGAATGCTTATAAATAGTAGGAGACTAGTTAGAATGCTATTTTTGAATTTCTTGAAAGAAAATACAAAACTAGGCTAAGTGAAAAAAAAAAAATCAGGTTTGTGTTATGTTTGACTATCATGTATTGGAATGTTTTTATAAGATTATATACTTCCCTTAATGATGTTTAATGCTGTGGAAATTTTGTTGATTTATTGAAAGCAATGTAATTTGTAGTAGGAATAAGTTGAAATGCAAGTTTGTTGAGATGATTGAACATTTCATCTTTCTATGTTTTATTATATTTATAGAAGTATAGCATGTTCCTTGGTGGAAAAGGATTCATTTTGACATTATAAAATGTTAGACGTATATGCCCTAAAGAGTAAAAATGTAATATGTTTTTGGAGGCATTTTTATCAACAAATAATTTATTTATTATTTATATATCAAATCTTGTCCTCTTCACATTTATATTTGTTGAATGTATGTTAAGCAAACAAAAGTCTAAGACTATCGGTCTAAACCTTCAAGAATTGGGCATATAATTGATAGATTATACAAAAGACACGATTCCTAAGGTGACGGTCTAAATCATAAGATCCACAATTGAGGGAATAAAGTTGGACGCTTTATTCATGCAAATATTGTTATGTTGTCTATATCCCTATTGGGAGATGGTTTGTCTTAACCATTAGAGGTGGACTCCATGAATAGAAACATTGGCACATTGTCATAGGTGACTATGTGTTGGACTGAGACATAAAGTGAATTGATTTAGATTAATAATTCTATCTCTGTAAATTGATTCACTTTAGACAATCATTTGTATTGTATCTTAATCCTGAGATGAATAGTGGGCTTGTTGTCTTGACTTATGTCTTTTGATGTACCAAAGGGTGACATCCAGATTTTTATAGTGGTATGCATGCCGATACGTTGGAGGCATAAGTCTTGATAGCGTAGACCTGTTATTCATAGATATGGAATCCACAACTCCTCTTTAGAAGTAGTGATATCCTCTTATATGTATTATCCTGTAATTGGAAAAATGAAGTGCTCAACCATTTGGATACATAGGTGTAACCGAATGATGTACTGTCTTTGGATGGTAAGTTTTTCGATGGTGAGATAATGGAACGTAAGATAAAAATAATCAGGAAGGTAAGACAAAACTTGTCCCTAAGCCGATTATAGATAATCCTATGGGGATACGATACATTATGATATGTCATGGAGACTTAGCTTATAGGCTTCGTAATTCTATATAGTTAGAGAGTGCAGCTTTGAGCTTTTAGTAGAGTAGCGTTGGAGTTGATAATTATGAAATGTATATCTAGGATATTGGGTTTTATAATTATCGGGAGCTTGAACTATATAGGTCCATCGGTCCCCTTTGTTAGCTCACAAAAATCCTGTTTCGATACGACGTGCTTTTCCAATGATTGGTGACTTATGTAAGATTTATCAGATTGGCTAAAATTTGGTAAAATCAGATAATTCATATCTATTTATTGGTTGAATTAATTTCATGATAAAATTAATTCAAGATAAACTTGTTGAATTATCAGGATCAGATAATTTATGCCTGCTTATCGGTTAGATTAATTTTGAATTAATTCAAAATATACTTGTTGAATTATCAGGAATTCATTTATTTTTCTAAAGGTTATCTAGATAAAGTTGTTTTAATTAGATAACTTCTCTATTGGGTTATTTGAATTAAAACTGAGACTTTATCCTATAGAATCTCGAGTGGGGAATAAAAGATTCGCTAGGATTTTTATCGTAGGTTCGGCATGCCGATCCTCAGTTTTGGCCTAATGATGGGGCAAGTTCGGCATGCTGGTTAGACAGATCGGTATGCCGACCGCGTAATAAAAAGATCACGCATTTTTATGTAGATTTCATCAGATATTGATTTGACTTTAATTCTAATTTGAATTTTGAGGCATTATCTGATAAGGTTTGATTCCTAGGCCCAACCTCTATAAAAAGGGAGTGAGTCTCATCATTATCTAGATCAATTGAGAGATTAAGAGTGAAACTCTGCTGGTGAGATTCTAAAAACTCCCTGAGAGCTCTTGTTCACAGATCACGAACACTAGCTTTGGGTTCTCTCAATTGGTTGGAAGGAAAGTAGCCTGGTGAAAGAGCTGTATGTGTAATGACCGAGAAAATGTCATTAATAAAACCTAATATTTTATTGGGTATAATTAATGAATTTACTTTTAAAAATGTGATTTTTGTAAAAAGTTGTAATTTTGGTAAAAATTACGATAAAATAGGAATAAACGGCATTGATTGCACATTTTATGGCAAATGTAATGTAATGTTGGATACGGTAAAATATGGATTTTATGAGTTGAATTACTTAGGAATCTGTAAATAGTATCCATAAAATGAATTTTATATCATAATTAATTGTAAAATTGTGGTATAAATGAATAGGTGACTAGAATGCAATTATGACACAGAGGTTGTCCAAACCCTAATCTGAGGTAGAAAGGAGGCCAAAGCAGCATAAGAATACTGCTAAGTGAAAACGTAGATACGAAAAACATTATTATTGGCCTCCAAAATTGAACAAAAAGTAAGTTAAATATTTTTATACAGTCTAAGGATAGAAAATACACTGATTTGACCACGACAGTATAAGAAAAATACCACGTGATGAAAAATTACACGGCGTAAATTTTTAGCCCAACTAAGTGGACATTTGTTAGTTTGTTATTGGGCCACCAAGCCCTAAAAGGTGGCCCAATCATGTGAGGACACCTAAGTGGTATACTCATGGGCTACCATGAGTCACCAAATGGATAAGTGAGCATTTAAGGCTTGTTTATCACAAATTTTCACTTTTCCTTCTTCTCCAAGATTCGGCAGCCATTGAAGGGAGCTCTCAAAAAAATTTCTCAACTCCAAACCTTGCAAAAATAGCCCCAAAACAATTTTAGAAGCAAGCCCCAAGGATTTTTACAAGATTAAAGGTGAAATTCTAAACTTTTTGATGAGTTTTTAAAGGATTTCTCATGTGTTGAAGAAAGGATATTAACCCATGTTATTTTTGCATGAAAAGGAGGCTTAGAGGCAGATCAAAAGGAATTTCAAGGATAGAAATCAAAAAGAGGTTATTTTGGTAAGTTTTGGTATTAAAAGTTTTGAATTTTAATGGATTTTGTTTGGATTTTTATTTTTTCAAATCCATATGAGTTTTTGAGGCTATGTTTAATGAAATTTCATATGAAGGTGATGCATAGCATGTTTAAGTGATGAAATTTTGAGTTATGATGAAAAATGACAATTTTTGCATAAAATATTATTTTTGCAATTTTAGGATTAAACTTTGTAAAAATGAGGTTTGAGCATGAAAATGACCTGAGTTAGGCATGGAATAGACTCTGCAGGGGTAGATTTAAAATTTTGAAAAGGATTTTGACAAAAACGTCCAAGGGACTAAATTGAAAGAAAATTTTCTTTCTCAACAGAAATGAAAAATAGCCGAAAACACCCATGTACAGGGAGATTTTGAGAAAAGTTAAAACACGAAAGTTGTAGATCTCAACGAAACTGTTAGAAATGGGAGACAGTTCGTTGAAAAACTCAACCATTTGTGAGTTTTCAAATTTTCAAGAATATGTTAAAAGTGAAAAAATGGTAAAATGGCAAGAAACGTAATTTTTCAAAATGATTTGAGGTATGGTACTTCAAGCAAAAATGTTTCTTATGAAAAATAGGAAATTTTGATGTAAAGAGAAAATTTTAGCCCCGGGAGCAAAATTGTCACAATTTTTGGTTTAGGGGCTAAACCGTAAAGTTTTATTAAAAAGGGGCTTAAGTGCGAAATAAAGTGATATGAGCCACTCGAACATTATTTTATAAGTTAATATGTGGCTGTTTATGTCAAATGAACGAATTGCGTTCGAAAAAGTGAGTAGGGCTGCGGAGGGCAAAATCGTCATTTTTGCCTGAATAACCCGAGTTGCTCTAATAAGGTCATAGATAGGAAAGGAAAGTGATTAGAAAGATTTACACCCTTCATAAGTAACGATAGGGTAGAATTAGAAAGAAATAAGGAAATCAATGTTTATAGAGTTGTGTACAGTTATACAACTCGATCAATTAAGTAACGAATGTTTTGTAATGAAACGTATTGGGAATTGGCTAATAATTTTGTAATTGGCCAACAGGATCCTAGGAGTCTAGGAGAAAGAAGACTGAAGTTGTTTTTGGTAGTGCTCAGAAGCAAGTAAGTGCCCTTCCCACCTACAATATGAAATTGTAGGTGTAGAATGCGTGAATATGCATATTAGGGTATATATTACAATACAAACTTGTATGTTGTTATGAAATGAATATCTAGGAGGTGTAGAATTGATGCCTGTGTGTATAGGATTAGAATACCTAAGTATATAACATGTTGCGTACAGTCATGTACAAGATATTGTGTATCAGTGTATATAGTAATGAATACATGTATGTATATGAAGTAAATACTTGTGTGTATTCTGCTCTGCATATGAATTTATGTACCATGGATAACATGTGATTATCATTTCATGTTTGGTATGACAAACATATTAAAAGGATTGGTAAAATGTCACCAGAAGTTAAGAAAAGTGTCGTACCGGCTCCCAAAGTAAGGGGGAGTTTAAAGGATAAAATATGGTCACGGTGTTACGTAAACCTAAATGATATTGCACAATGGTACGAACACTTGGGCCGTAATGAAAGATAAGAAATGAGGAAGATAAGGAAAGTTCATAAGAAAGCATAATTGAATCATGCATTCAATTGATTGTCCATGTGGGATTTATGGGACTTACTGGGCGTTAGCTCATTAAGTTTTTCAAGCTGTAGGTATTCCGACGAGAAGGTCAGAATAAACGTTAACGATGAGCTGGCGGACGGATGATGTGTGCAGGTCGGATATGGAGTCCACTACTGTATGTTTCCGCTGTATTTATGTATTAAGTTGTTTTGAAATGAAATGGTTGAGAAGGAAAATGTTGCAAAAGTATGAATGTTTATATAAATATAAGTGTGTTAAAGTATTTTTGGGAGTTACCAAAATTATTATAAAGTAAAGTACTTATTTCGGTTATAAGAAAAAAATATATATTCCTAAATTTTTGCCTCTAAGTAAGTAAGAAAGAATTTTATCATAGCCCGAAAAGACGGGTTGTGACAGTTGGTATCAGAGCAGAAGTCTTGCCATCTTACTGTACACCGTCATCTGCTCCATTATCATAGCTCAAGTAAGATAGTTTTATTTTAAGCACGAGAGTGTTTAGTATGGTCAAGTATGGTATTGATACATTAATTACGATGATAAATATAGTATATGGCGAAGCTGCATCCCCATCGCGACATGGAGGCTGATAGACGAGCAAGTATAGCGTTTCAAGACGCGATGCCACCGCATTATTATGGGAGTCGACAGCCTATGGCGCTGACTGAATGGCTTCATGCGGTTAAGGTGACTTTTGATGCTTGCCATACACCACCGCACCTCCAAGTTTTACTAGCCTCTGGTTTGTTGTTAAGGGAAGCACTAGTATGGTGGTTAAGGATTGCACCTGACGAGCGACCCAGAGATTGGTAGGATTTTAGAGGACAGATACTAGCAGAATTCGCACCTTTACCCCCAATAGATTCCATACACGTCTAGATAATTCTGATGCTGTCGGCATCTTGGCGACACAGATTGTACTTACGCGTGGAACCAATCTGGGGAAGGTATGTGCGTGAGCCGGTAGACCACTATATTTTGAGATTTTGTCGAACCATGATGCCATTGATGCCCCCAGAAATACCCTTACGACGTATTTGTGATCTCGTTTGGAGAGATCTACCTCGTGTAGTTCAACAACAAATACAGTATCTGGGGAACTTTATTAGCATCAGCGATTTCCTTATAGCAATGCTACATGCAGCACATAATGTGGTCGCACCTTTGGAAGATCCCCCAGTGAATATGGATGACGATGGTGATGATGATGATGATGATAGTGATGATGACATGGATGATGAGCTCGAGCCTCCTGAAGTCATAATTACAAGTGATGACAAATCTACAGATTCGGATGAAAAAGAAGAAGAGGACCCCGAAGAGGATCCCAATCAAAGTGATATGTCAGGAATCGAGTCAGACTGAAAAGAATTTATGAAGACTTTTGTATAGTCTAATGTACATAGATAAGGAATTAGTATGGTTTTGAGCCTTGTGGCCTATGTAGATGTATGTATGTCCGACAAGTGGAATCCTTCCCGGCAATAGGGTATATGTAGCCGGAAGTGATAACTCCTCCCAGAAATGATATGAATAGCTTATCTATGAAAGGAAAGAAAGTATGTATGTTAAGTTATGTATGTAATGCTATGAGGAATGTAAAAAGGAAATGGAAAAGGGTCATGAAATAAAACGTATGAAAGTTTATGAAATGAAATGTAAATGTAATGAAATGTATGAAAGTTCATGAAATGAAATGTATGAAATGTAAATGCAATGAAATGAATGAAAGCAAGATATTGAGTTCATGTGCTTTATGTATGAAGCAATGAATTGAGTTCATGTAATGATGTATGTTGCATGTATTTATGTTATTTAAATATATGCACTTATTGACTAGATGCTATTAAGTTAATAGCATGTGCTAGCATAGTAACAGAATTATACGATAGACATATAATGATTAATACTGATGGCGGATACACCCGAAGGACTGACGAATTCGGATTTAATGGCCATAGTTATGGAGCTACAATAGAAGCTCCAAGTTCAGGAGTGAGAAATGCAAGGTTTACGGGAACAGTTAGCTAACCAGAATCTAGTACCACTAGTACGTATGGACACGCCACCCCCAGTACCATCGCCACAGCCAGCTGAACTAGCAGTCTCTGCTGCTCCGATAGCATCCACTACCAAATTTTATGAAAGATTCCAAAGGATAAAGGCCCCAAAATTTGATGGATCGACGGCCCCGTTAGAGGCTGATGATTGGCTTATGGGTATAGAATGGATATTGAAATTCATGGGGCTTAGTGACCTTGAGAAAGTCCTATGTGCTTCGTTCTCTCTCACTAAGGATGCTAGGAGATGGTGGGAGTCTGTAGAATGCAGAAGGAATGTTGATGACATGTTGTGGTCAGATTTCATGGAAGATTTCGGCAGGGTCTACTTTAATGTGGAAACCATGGCGGCCTAACAGGAAGAATTTAATAACTTCAAGCAAGGCAATATGTCTGTAGCTGATGCTGTAAAAAGGTTTAATCAGCTAGCACGGCTTTGTCCTAAGTTAGTGCCTACCGATCAGGAACGAATCAGGCAATTGATGAGAATGTTTAGAATTGATATTGCCCTTATAGTTGATAGTGGAGGGCAAGCTCCCAAAGATGTGGAAGATTGCATAGAACGGGTGGCCAGGGCTGAGTTCAGAATTGCCCGTGATAAAGAGGAACGAGCAAGAATTTTCAAAGCTCAGAAAGACAAGAAAGCCTTAGCTAAGCAAGGTCAAGTTTCTCCAGTAAAGGGACAAGGAAGTGCATCGAGTCAAGGGCCATCCTAGAACCCTCCCGTGGGACGCAGCCGTAACATGGGCAATAAGAGGAAATGGAACATGAGCAGTTTGAGAAATCCAAAGGGGCAACCCCAGAAGAGGATTAAAGATGGAGGAAACAACAAACCCCTTTGCAGTCAATGTGGGAAAAGACATGCAAGGGAATGCAAGGCTGGCACTAACAAGTGCGATATCTGCAGAAAGGAAGGGCACTATGCCAGAAACTAATCCTCAAGGTCAGACTAGTCAGGCTCAGCAAAGGCCTCAAGGGAATCAATTGCATGCGGTCCAAGTTCAGGCCCAAATTGAAGGCCCTAGTGTCAGTCAAGGGAGTTTAGAAGCTCCAAAACTGAGTGGGCGAATTTATGCCTACATGAAGAAAGAAGAGGACGAGAGAACCTCATCGGTGGTGACAGGTCAGTTTTTTGTTGCCAACACTGATGCATATGTTTTGTTTGATTCTGGAGCAACACATTTGTTTGCATCACTTAAGTTTGCGAAATGAATAGGAAGTAAAGGAGATAGAATAGAGCAAACTTTTAGAACTGCATTACCCTCTAGAGAGGTATTGAATTCTGATTATTAGCTATGTCACGTACTGATAATCATTTGTGGAAAGGAAATGTATAGTGATTTGATAATAATCAATATACAAGATTACGATGTCATCCTAGGAATGGATTTCCTGAGAAAATACATGGCTAAGATAAATTGTCGACATCGCAAGGTTACGTTTTGACCTTCTAGAAGTGAGAAGTTCGTGTATTTTGGGAAGATCCCCAAAGCTCCTAAGGTGATGATTTCAGTGTTGAAGGCAAGGATGAAGCTGGAAAGCGGATGCACCGATTATCTGGTGAACTTGATAAGGAAGGACCAAGAGGCTCAGTTAGGACCAGAAAAGGTCCCCATTGTAAAAGAATTCATTGATGTGTTCCTGGACGAGCTACCCGGCTTACCACCAGAACGAGAGATTTCATTTGAGATCTAATTAACACCCGGTACAACCCCGATTTCAAAAGCGCCATATCGAATGGCTCCAGGGGAACTCAAGGAACTTCAGGCGCAACTGAAGGAATTATTGGATAAGGGGTTCATCCGACCAAGTCATTCCCCATGGGGGGCACCTGTTCTATTTGTCAAGAAGAAGGATGGAACGTTACGAATGTGAATTGATTATCGGGAACTGAACAAGGTCACGATTAAGAACAAGTATCCCCTCCCAAGGATTGATGATTTGTCCGATCAACTGAAAGGAGCGTTCGTATTTTCAAAGATTGATTTACGTTCGGGATATCACCAACTTCGAGTTAAAGAAGAAGATGTACCAAAGATGGCATTCCGAACACGTTATGGACATTACGAGTTCTACGTCATGCCATTTGGACTGACCAATGCTCCGGCAGCCTTCATGGACCTCATGAATTGGATTTTTAAGAAATATCTTGATAAGTTCATCATTGTTTTCATTGACGATATTCTCATATATTCAAGAACGCCAAAGGAACATGAGAAGCACTTAAGGATTGCTTTGCAGTTGTTGAGAGAACAACAACTGTATGCCAAGTTCTTGAAGTGTGAGTTTTGGCTGGAGAAGGTTCATTTTCTTGGACATGTGGTGACACAGGATGGAATATCGGTTGATCCTTCCAAAGTGGAAGCGGTAAATAAGTGACCAACATCGAAAAGCGTAACAGAAATTAAAAGTTTCCTAAGTTTAACAGGCTACTATCAACGTTTTGTAGAAGGATTTTCTTGACTTGCAGCACCACTCACTGCACTTACTCGGAAAGCAGCAAAGTATGAATGGACTAAGAAATGTGAGGAAAGTTTCAAGGAGTTAAAAAGGAGACTTACAAGTGCTCTAGTATTGACAATACCTGATCTAGACTTAGGAAAGTTTGTGATCTATAGCGATGCATCGAAAATGGGACTGGGAGCTGTATTGATGCAAAACGGAAATGTGATTGCATACGCATCCCGACAGCTAAAGGATCATGAAAGAAATTATCCGACGCATGACTTAGAGTTAGCGGCGGTTATGTTCGCGTTAAAGATATGGCGTCACTACCTGTATAGAGCTAAATGTGAAATTTATACGGGCCACCAGAGTTTGAAGTATATCTTCACACAGAAGGAGCTTAACATGAGACAATGAAGGTGGCCAGAATTAGTCAAAGACTACGATTGTGAAATCCTGTATCACCCGAGAAAGGCTAACCGAGTAGCCGATGCCCTTAGTCGTAGAACAATGTCTTCGCTTGCGATGATGCAGTTAACGCCAAGACCTCTTCAAAAGGACTAAATGGAAGCAGGAATAGAGCTAATCACTAGAGGATTAGCTAATTTATCTTTTCGACCCGCTATCTTGGAGAACCTAAAGAAGTGACAAGAAGCAGATTTGTCGCTGCTTAAAGCTAAGAATGAAGTTCTTGAGAATAAAGAGACGGAATTTAGCATCTTGGAAGATGGCATTCTCCGTTATAAAGGCAGAGTCTGCATTCCTAATGATGAAGGATTAAAGAAGCAAGTACTGGAGGAAGCTCATGAAGCACCCTACGTGGCTCATCCAGGAGCTACTAAGATGTACCAAGATTTAAAGGAGCACTATTGGTGGCACGGAATGAAGAACGATGTCGCACAGTTTGTTGCCAAATGTCTTACGTGCCAAAAGGTAAAAGCCGAACATCAATGACTGGTAGGTGAACTACAGAAGATTGAAATTCTAGAATGGAAATGGGACAAGATAACTATGGATTTGGTGACTAGACTACCCAGAACTATAGTTGGACATGACACTATATGGGTAATCGTTGATAAGTTGACGAAATCAGCCCACTTCTTACCCATCAAACTCAACAGTTCTGTGGAAAGACTAGCTGAATTATATGTAGCCCAGATAGTTAGATATCATGGAATCCCAAAATCTATCATTTCTGATTGAGATGGTCAGTTTACCTCCAAGTTTTGGAGGAGTGTTCACCAAGCAATGGGAACCAAGCTGACCTTTAGTACAGCTTTTCACCCTCAAATGGATGGTCAATTTGAAAGGACCATTCAAACTCTGGAGGATATGCTAAGAGCCTGTGTGCTAAATTTCAAACGAGGATGGGACAAGAAGCTTTCTCTGATCAAATTCACTTACAATAACAGTTATCAAGCTTCCATAGGAATGGCTCCCTATGAAGCTCTTTACGGAAGGAAATGTAGATTGCCACTACACTAGTGTGAAACAGGAGAAAAGGTGTTATCGACAACAGATTTCATACAAAGGACGACAGAAGATGTGAAATTAATCTGTCAACGAATGGAAACTGCCTTTAGTCGCCAGAAAAGTTACGCAGATCGGTGACGAAGACCCCTGGAATTCCAAGTAGGGGATTTGGTCTTCTTAAAGGTGACATCGATGAAAGGAGTGATTAGATTTGGAAAGAAAGGAAAGCTTGGCCCAAGATATATTGGACCATTTGAAGTTTTAGAATAGGTAGGCAATGTAGCTTATAAGTTGGCCTTACCCTCTGATCTAGCATCAGTACACAACGTATTCCATGTGTCTATGCTAAAGAAGTATGTACCAGATCCTTCACATGTTCTACAACCAGAGGAAATTGATGTGCAGAAGAACCTGTCTTATGAGAAGAAACCAGTTCAAATACTAGCATGGGAAGAGAAAGAGTTAAGGAACAAAAAGATACCTCTCGTCAAAGTCTTAAGGCGCAACCAGCAAGTGGAAGAAGCAACATGGGAACGAGAGGATGAAATGAGGAAAAGCTACCCCGAGTTGTTTTGATTTTCGAGGACGAAAATTCTTAAAGGGGGTAGATTGTAATGACCGAGAAAATGCCATTAATAAAACCTAATATTTTATTAGGTTTAATTAATGAATTTACTTTTAAAAATGTGATTTTTGTAAAAAGTTGTAATTTTGGTAAAAATTACGATAAAATAGGAATAAACGGCATTGATTGCACATTTTATGGCAAATGTAATGCAATGTTGGATATGGTAAAATACATATTTTGAGTTGAATTACTTAAGAATTTGTAAATAGTATCCGTAAAATGAATTTTACATCACAATTGATTGTAAAATTGTGGTATAAATGAATGGGTGACTAGAATGCAATTAGGACACAAAGGTTGTCCAAACCCTAATTTGAGGCATAAAGGAGGCCAGAGCAGCATAAGAATACTGCTAAGTGAAAACGTAGATACGAAAAACGTTATGATTGGCCTCCAAAATTGAACGAAAAGTAAGTTAAATATTTTTATACAATCTAAGGATAGAAAAAACACTGATTTGACCACAGCAGTATAAGAAAAATACTACGTGACGAAAAATTACACTGTGTAAATTTTTAGCTCAACTAAGTGGACATTTGTTAGTTTGTTATTGGGCCACCAAGCCCTAAAAGGTGGCCCAATCATGTGAGGACACCTAAGTGGTATACTCATGGGCTACCATGAGTCACCAAATGGATAAGTGAGCATTTAAGGTTTGTTTATCACAAATTTTCACTTTTCCTTTGTCTCCAAGATTCGGCAGCCATTGAAGGAAGCTCTCAAAAAAATTTCTCAACTCCAAACCTTGCAAAAATAACCCCAAAACAATTTTAGAAGCAAGCCCCAAGGATTTTTACAAGATTAAAGGTGAAATTCTAAACTTTTTGCATGAAAAGGAGGTTTAGAGGCAGATCAAAAAGAATTTCAAGGCTAGAAATCAAAAAGAGGTTATTTTGGTATTCAAAGTTTTGAATTTTAATGGATTTTGTTTGGATTTTTATTTTTTCAAATGCATATGAGTTTTTGAGGCTATGTTTAATGAAATTTCATGTGAAGGTGATGCATAGCATGTTGAAGTGATGAAATTTTGAGTTATGATGCAAAATGGCAATTTTTGCATAAAATGTTTATTTTTGCAATTTTTGGGTTAAACTTTGTAAAAATGAGGTTTGGGCATGAAAATGACCTGAGTTAGGCATGGAATAGACTCCGCAGGGGTAGATTTGAAATTTTGAAAAGGATTTTGACAAAAACGTCCAAGGGACTAAATTGAAAGAAAATTTTCTTTCTCGACAGAAATGAAAAATAGCAAAAAATACCCCTGTACAGTGAGATTTTAAGAAAAGTTGAAACACAAAAGTTATAGATCTCGATGAAAATGTTGGGCCACGCGGACGGTTCGTCAAAAAACTCAACCGTTTATGAGTTTTCAAATTTTGAAGAATATGTTAAAAGTGAAAAAATGGTAAAATGGCAAAAACGTGATTTTTCAAAATGATATGAGGAATGGTACTTCAAGCAAACATGTTTCTTATGAAAAATAGGAAATTTTGATGTAAAGAGAAAATTTTAGCCCCGGGGGTAAAATTGTCACAATTTTTGGTTTAGGGGCTAAACCATAAAGTTTTATGAAAAAGGAGCTTAAGTGCGAAATAAAGTGATATGAGCCACTCGAACATTATTTTATAAGTTAATATCTGGCTGTTTATGTCAAATGAACGAATTGAGTTCGAAAAAGTCAATAGGGCCACGGAGGGCAAAATCATCATTTTTGCCTGAATAACCCGAGTTGCTCTAATAAGGTCACAGATAGGAAAAGAAAGTGATTAGAATGATTTACACCCTTCATAAGTAACGATAGGGTAGAATTAGAAAGAAATAAGGAAATCAATGTTTATAGAGTTGTGTACAGTTATACAACTCGATCAATTAAGTAACGAATGTTTTGTAATGAAACGTATTGGGAATTGGCTAATAATTTTGTAATTGGCCAACAGGATCCTAGGAGTCTAGGAGAAAGAAGACTAAAGTTGTTTTTGGCAGTGCTCAGAAGCAAGTAAGTACCCTTCCCACCTACAGTATGAAATTGTAGGTGTAGAATGTGTGAATATGCATATTAGGGTATATATTACAATGCAAACTTG
This sequence comes from Artocarpus hirsutus, assembly GCA_946598075.1. Classification (NCBI taxonomy): domain Eukaryota; kingdom Viridiplantae; phylum Streptophyta; class Magnoliopsida; order Rosales; family Moraceae; genus Artocarpus; species Artocarpus hirsutus. The sequence goes on from CAMOHE010050190.1 coordinate 86,367, forward strand.
TATGTTGTTATGAAATGAATATCTAAAAGGTATAGAATTGATGCCTGTGTGTATACGATTAGAATACCTAAGTATATAACATGTTGCGTACTGTCATGTACAAGATATTGTGTATTAGTGTATATAGTAATGAATACATGAATGTATATGAAGTAGATACTTATGTGTATTCTGCTCTGCATACGAATTTATGTACCGTAGATAACATGTGATTATCATTTCATGTTTGGTATGACAAACATATTAAAAGGATTGGTAAAATGTCATAAGAAGTTAAGAAAAGTGTCGTACCGGCTCCCAAAGTAAGGGGGAGTTTAAAGGATAAAATATGGTCACGGTGTTATGTAGACCTAAATGATATTGTGCAATGGTACGAACACTTGGGCCATAATGAAGGATAAGAAATGAGGAAGATAAGGAAATTTCATAAGAAAGCATAATTGAATCATGCATTCAATTGATTGTCCATGTGGGATTTATGGGACTTACTGGGCGTTAGCTTATTAAGTTTTTCATGCTGTAGGTATTCCGACGAGAAGGTTAGAATAAATGTTAACGATGAGCTGACAGACAGATGATGTATGCAGGTCGGGTATGGAGTCCGCTACTGTATGTTTCCTATGTATATATGTATTAAGTGTTGGAAAAATAATATGCAGCGAAATTTTAAAAATTTTTAAATCAGAGTATTTTTCAAAACACAAGTTTGACATGCTATATGCATAAATTAACTTGATCTTACTAACCTTATATTTGTCGAAAAGCTTTCGAAATTTGTGTAGAGAAGTAATGTTCCAGAAGAGCCTCAACCAACTGGTCTTCTTTGCTATTCTCTATCCACGATCGGAGTGAGTGTGGGCTCACACATATAGCTCTTCCTCAAGGTGACTCTCCTTCCAACCAATTGAGAGAACCCAAAGCTAGTGTTCGTGATTTGTGAACAAGAGCTCTCAGGGAGTTTCAGGTTCTCACCAGTAGAGTATCACTTTTAATCTCTCAATTGATCTTAATAACTCATTAAACTCACTCCCTATTTATAGTGGTTGGGTATAGGGTCATTCCTTATTAGATAAGGTCTCAAAAATTCAAAACAGAATCAAATTTGGGTCAATATTGGATAAGATACGCATAAAAACGCGTGATTTTTAATTCGCGCATAGGCAGGCCGAACTTTCTCATAGGCAGGCCGAACTTGCCTCATCGGTAGGCCGAAGTTTAGGATCGACTTACCGAACTGCCGAAATTAAAATCACGCGAATCTTTTATTTTTCACCCGAGATTCTATAGGATAAAGCCTCAATTTTAATTTAAATAACCCAATAAAAAAGTTATCTAATTAAAACAACTTTATCTAGATAATCTCTAAGATAATAAATAGATTCCCAATAATTCTACAAGTTTATCTTGATTTAATTTATCTAAAATTAAATCAACTGATAAACAGACAAGAATTATCCAATCCTAATAATTCAACAAGTTTGTCTTGAATTAATTTTGTCACAAAATTAATGCAACCGATAAACAGACATGAATTATTTGATTCTTCCAAATTTCAACCAATCTAATAAACCTGACATAAGTCACCAATTTTGGAAAAGCACGCCGTATCGTTACAGGATTTTGTGAGCTAGCAAAGGGGACCAAATGTACCTATATAGTTCAAGCTCTCGATAATTATGAAACCCAATATCCCAGATATATATTTCATAATTATCAACTCCAACGCTACTCCACTAAAAGCTTGGAGTTGCACTCTCGAACTCTATAGAATTACGAAGCTCGTATAGCTAAGTCTCTATGACATATCATAGTGTATTGTATCCCCATAAGATTATCCATAATCGGCTTAAGGATAAGTTCTATCTTACCTTCCCGATTATTTTTATCTTACATTCCATTATCTCACCATCGGAAAACTTACTATCTAAAGACAGTATACCATTCGGTTACACCTATGTATCTAAATGGTTGAGCACTCTAGTTTTCTAATTACAGGATAACGCATATAAGAGGATATCACTACTCCTA
>CAMOHE010050191.1:0-13433 GCA_946598075.1 Artocarpus hirsutus
TGAAACCCAATATACCAGATATACATTTCATAATTATCAACTCCAACGCTACTCCACTAAAAGTTTGGAGCTACACTCTCGAACTCTATAGAATTACAAATCCCGTATAGCTAAGTCTCCATGACATATCATAGTGTATCGTATCCCCATAGGATTATCCATAATCAACTTAAGGACAAGTTCTGTCTTACCTTCCGGATTATTTTTATCTTATGTTCCATTATCTCACCATCAGAAAACTTACTATCCAAAGACAGTTTACCATTCGGTTACACCTATGTATCCAAATGGTTGAGCACTCCATTTTTTCAATTATAGGATAACGTATATAAGAGGAGATCACTACTCCTAAAGATGAGCTATGGATTCCATATCTATGAATAACAGGTCTACACTATCAAGAGTCATGCCTCCAACGTATCCGCATACATACCACTATTAAAATGTAGGTGTCACCTTTTGGTACATCAAAAGACACAAGTCAAGACAACGGGCCCACTATTCATCTCAAAATTAAGATACAATATAAATGATTGTCTAAAGTGAATCGATTTGTCGAGACAGAATTATTAATCCAAATTAATTCACTTTATGTCCCGATCCAACACATCATGACCTATGACAATGTGTCAATATTTCTATTCACGGAGTCCACCTCCGATGGTCAAGACAAACCATCTCCCAATAGGGATATAGACAACATAGCAATCCTTACATGAATAAAGCGCCCAACTTTATTCTCTTGATTGCGGATCTAATGATTTAGACCGTCACTTTAAGAATCGTGTCTTTCGCATAATCTATCCATCATATGCCTAATTCTTAAAGGTTTAGACCGAGAGTCTCAAACTATTGTTTGTTTATCATACATTCAACAAATATAAACATAAAAAGGACAAGATTTGGTATATAAATAATAAATGAATTCTTTATTGATAAAAATGTCTCCAAAAACATATTACATTTTTACTCCTTAAGGCATACATGTCTAACACTAACCACCAAGCCAAACACCCTAAGAGTAGAAATAACTAACAAGTAAGAGGCATGACCATTCACATTGAAGAGAACTAATTTAGTTAAATGATATACTTTTACTTTTACTTAGTAGATGTGAGAAATTATGTAAGAACTAGAGCGTTCGTGCTAATGTGTTATGAAAACTAAGAAATGTAAGGCTAAAATTATGAAACTAAAATAATTTTAGAGAGAATTCTTAGGAAGAAAAAGTAGAGAGAGAATCTCTTGTTTTTTATACGAAGGAGAGGTCTTTTATGAATGAGTATGGAAGAGGTATTTATAGGAAAATTTATAGCATTATTTATAGGTACTATTTATCTATAACATCATTGCTTAAATAATCAATTATTACTATTTACCTAGGATTCTTATTTTCACAAAGTTTATTGGTGGACTACCATCCTTCTTTGATAAGTTTCTAACATATCCTTTTTGAACAAGTTTATAACCGTTAGAATTTGTTTCGAGTCAGATCTAAAAGGAAACTATTCATGAAATAAGCAAAAACTCTTAAAAGACTTTTAGAAAACAATAACTATTGCTTGACAAGCAAGAGGATTAGACCAAATTAAAGAACCTTCTCATGCCGCCGCCGATGGATTCCTCCTCGCTCTCAACCACGACTATGTTCTCATGAGGAAAGACAGTGGAGCCCTATACATGGTCGAGGTCGATCTAGCACTCCTGTTCCTAGACTACTTTGCGGCAATGATGAGGGCAAAGACCAGATTTGGCAGCAGTCTGACGTTGTGTGATGCTAGTCGGGAGGAAGATCAAGGGCAAGGAGACGGTAAGGATGGGGATTGCCAAGTTAGTGCATGATAGCACAACAAGACATGATGCTGGTCAGGAGGGGAGATAGTGGGGGAAGCGAAAAGAAAGATAGGAGAGAGAGAGAGGCAATACGAAAACAGAAGAGAGTGAATTAGGGCTTCTAATTTTTGAGAGTGAATCATAATGGGCAAAATAGTAGATGAGTAATTAGTATTTTAAAAAATAAAACATGAAAAAAAGCAGTTTTGAAAAGACAAAAAGAAGAGGGCAGTTTTGAGAATTCACTTACTTAAAGGGGACATTATGTGTAGTTTTCTCAATAAAAATTAATAGCATAATTTAGGGAAAAAAATTAATAGCATATTTTAGATTTAGTGAACATCATATTCATAAATATTTCCTATTTTATCCTTATATGCACTAACAGATAAAAACAAAATAACAGTTTGATTATCAAATTCACTTGTCTCCTCTCTCTTCAATCATCCTAATTTAGGGGAAAAAATTAATAGCATATTTTAGATTTAGTGAATGTTGGATTCACAAATATCTAATTTGCATTTCCTATTTTATTCTTATTTACACTAACAAACAAAAACAAGACAATACAATTGGATAATCAAATTCCCTTCTCTCCTCTCTCTTTAATCGCCCCTCTCCTTTCTCTCTCTCCTCTGTCTCTCTCCTTGTCAAACATGTACTACCTTGCCAATGACTTTCTCTTCTCTGGCATGATAGCTCTTCTTCGGCGTTGTTGTCTTCTCCAACGCATTGAACCTGCTGCATTAGAATTTGACTCTAGTGTGGTCATTGCCATCTTTGACGACAATGAAGGCCTTGAGCCTAGTCCTCTGATGGCTTAGGTTTGCTTTTGGTCTGCTGATCTTAGTAATGTTCAGAATTATGTCAACGTTAATGGCTAGCTTGCGAACAACTACGAAAACTCATATCCACGCTGATCTCTCTCTCCACCAACTTTCTTTGTTTCTCTCTACAGCAAACTCCAATAATGGCGACGACAGATGGTGAAGTAATGGTGGACTTCAACGATGCAAACTCCATCGATGAGAGAGGATTAATGAAGAAAAATGAGAGGGGGGATTGATGAAGAAAAAAGAGAAGGGGGTAGTTTGGGGATTTTAAGGACCAAGTTAAGAGAAATTGATATTTTTTTAACTTCTAAAACTTTGCTATTTCATTCCATAACTCAAAGAATATTGCTGTATGCTTTAATTTTTCCTCAAAAATTCTTATGAAATGGCATTTGTGGAAGAAAAGTGATTTTCGTTTAAACCAACAAGGGCCTTAAATGCAGGAATAACCCCGTTGTTCAACATTTGTTTTCCAAACTATACCTTTTAAACTACATATATCAAACCCAAAAGTTCAAACCACATCTAAGAACCAAATAGATCTTTAGTTTTCCTCAATTTTTTTACGTTAATTTTTTTGGGGACTTCTTTGGTGAGAATTCTCACCGATAGTGCACATTTTGAAGACGTTAAATTTAATCAAAAGTATTTCTTTTATAAATTTAACGGTTGAAAGATAGAAACATATTGGTGGATATCTTTTTTGATTATCATCAGAGGAATTGTCTAATTTTTTTAATGTGGCAAATAACCCAATTATGTTTATTGAATTAAAATATAATTTTCGTTTGAAAATATTTTATATTTGCCCCTAAAAGGATATTATAAAATAATTACTATATAATTATATAGGATAAATATTACATCATTAAAATAATTATTATGCCATAAAATATACATTTTAATATTATGTTAAATTTTAATTTTATAATTTTATGACAATAATTTGGTTGAGTGATGTAAATATTTTTAACACTCTGCACCTTTTTTTATTATTATTTATTTATTTATTTTTCGTTTCATCCGCGAATAATTTGCTCTCCTTTACACGTTCTCCTGCCAAGCTTGGCTCTGCAGTTTTAGAGGGATCCCTAAAAGGGAAAATTTGAAAAAAAAAGTTAAGAAAGTTTGAAATTAAATGAATAACCTCTTTTTTTTTACATTAAAAAAAAGTTTTTTTTTAAGCATCAAAACTATCTCAATTTTTTTTAAAAGAAAGAAAAAAAAGACTATCAAAAAAAAAATTAACCAAAATAAAAATAAAAAAAACTAAAACTATTTTAATGTCTAAAAAATTAATTTTTTAATACCAAAAAATAAAAAAAAAAAATCATTTGTCTTAAAAAACAAAATTTGACCGGACAACTTATCAAATCGTCCCTCTGTAAAGGGGTCGTAAATGGAGGGGGAGGTGAAAAGCTGGATCGATGGAGACGAGAGCGCAGCGGAGATGCTTGCTAGGGTTTCAACCGAACGCCCCTTCCTGCTTCTTCCTCCGCTTCATCGTCTTCCTCTGCGCGTCGGCAATGTTGTCGAGCTTGTCGGTCCCTCTCCTTCTTCCAAAACTCTCATCTTAATTCAGGTCAATTTTGAGCTCTCACAAATTCGTTAAAAAATAAAACCTAATCATCATCGAATTCATCTACTCCTCCGTGCCTTGACTACTAAGAAATGTTTGCAAGATATTTGACGATGGATCATTCTGTTGCTGTTTTTCGGCTGCTATAACTTTTGTTCATCCTAATTTAGCTCGAATTTTAGCTTTCGAAACTTTTAAATAGAAAAGGAAAAAAAAAACCATAAATCATGTTTGTAATTATCTTCTCGTTTGTCAAGTAAGTTTGCTATGTTTTTAGGCTGCTATTAGTTGTATTCTGCCTAAGGAGTGGAATGGAGTCCACTACGGAGGTTTGGGGCGTCCAGTGATGTTCATTGACCTCGATTGTACCTTCGATATTTTGTGCCTTTCGAAAATGTTAAAGCAGCGAATGATGGAAGCTATTGGTAATACTCTTTTCGTCATTGATATTTAGTGGTTTTCTTGTTTGATCGAGCCAACTAGTCGGTGAAAGGAAGAACATGTCTCTAATTGGAAATTGGTGAATCTTGAAGGAGCTGAGAACCACTCCCTCTCTCTCTCTCTCTCTGTTTGTGTGTTTGTTTGTTTTTGTGTGTGTGTGTGTGTGTTTTTTTTTTGTTTTTTGTTTTTTGTTTTTTGTTTTTTTTTTTAATTTCTGACAAAAAAGGGATTTAAACTTGGATACATTGAACACCCGTTGCTATATTGACTCATATGGGGGAAAAACAAGAAGACGACATGCACGCTTTTATCAAATGACCTTTACATTAAAATTTTTAATTTTTCTTATGTTGTATTTGCTTCATAAAAGGGTCATTTTCAATTCATATTTGTGCGGTAGTTAGCCAATTTGATGCAATTACGCATGATAATTTTTACATATCTCCGTTGTTTAGAAGCTTTGACATTTGTATGGTATTACTATTGCTAAATTTATGTCCAAATTCTCTTTAGGGTCAATCGTTAAAAAAAATCTGGAGCAAGATGATGTTGCTACACATTCAAGTGATAAAATAAGGAATTCTCAGAATGCTTATGATGTGGAATTATATGCTTTGTGCATGAGACGGTTCTTGTATGTCCGCTGTTATGATAGCTTTGAGTTTCTTGCCACTCTCAAGGTAAGAAATCCTTCCTATTTCACAAGTGACAACAAAAGGAAAGGCTAGCTTACTTGTTCTGGTATTTTTGTTTCGATTTTTTTCCCTGTGAAAATGTTAGTTTAGTGAGGGAGGGAAACTGCCAGGCACAAAAAGTGTAAATGAGAGAAGTAAAATGAGCTCAGGTATCTAGCTTCCCTAAACATGAAAAGTTCAGTGAAAGCAGATGCTGCTTGGATGATTTTCCCTTTATTGCATGTATAGCATGCAATGCTCTCACTTAAGTAACTACTAACATTTTGGCTATTGGGAAGCTGAAATGATTTGCTTAAAATGTAAATTGTATTTCAGAAATATGGTTAGAGGCCGTACTACATGTATTTGCTCTAAAACATTCCCTTCCCAAAGTATACTTATATGACATATTAGGTGAAAAGATTAGCTGTTCTGGTTAAAAGATTAGCCATTCTTATTGAAATATCAGAATGTTCTTTTCAAGACAAATTTTTATGAAGAAACTAGAGACACATGCTTTTTATGCATGAAGAACACATATTCCAAAAGATAGGTACAGTTTTTTGCAAATGTGGATGAACTTTGAAGAACACCTTGGATTTATTATTATTATTATTATTATTATTATTATTTTATTAATTTTTATCTTTTTTTTTTAGCAAATTAACCTCTAGATCACACCCCTAGTGTGCAGTGAAGTGGGTATGGGACGCATTTGGTATTCAAAATGTATGTGCATAATATGAATGCTAACTTAGTACTAAATTTGAGACCAAGCTCCAGCCTTTGCTAAAGTTTTTTTAAGGATCTATAAGGTAGATACTAAATACCATGAACTGGAATGTCTTATGAGCAATCATTTTTGTCCAAGACTTTAATTCTTTTCAAGGAGATTATATCCCAAAAAGATTCAGAATTTCCTAGCGTTTGTAGTAAGAAAAGAGACTAGTGCAAGATCAGCCTCATATTACCAACTCCTCAATTGGGCCTTTAAATTTGTGGAAATCCGGGTCATATCCCTATTCTTAGGGATCCTAATTGAAGGATATTTTTCTTTTAATGCAGATTATTCCTAATTGTTAGTGATTTCTGATTTTTTGCTAATCATCTAATTTAGCTCCTTGATCCTAGGAATTAGTCTTCTGACTTTATGATGTAATAGGAATTAGTCTTCTGATTTTATGGTGCAAAATTGGCTGATTAAAGATGATTAGTAGGAGGTGTAAATTAGCAGCCTAACCTCTATATAATGTACTCTGCTCTCATTATCAGAATAAGAAAAAGTGATATACTTTTCAGCCTTTTTCTTCATGGTATCAGAGCCTACTTGATATCTTCCATGGCCACCGAAATTCCTCCTTCCTCCTCTTCCACTTCCAATGTTATTTCTGTCCAAGAAATAGTTCCTTCTAACAGCCACCCATTAGCCGAAATTTCACCCATTACCGTGCATAAACTCACAGGCCAAAATTATATTCAATGGTCTCAGTCAGTCTTGATGTTTATCTATGGAAAGGGAAAAATGAATACATTTTCGGAGAGGCAGCCCCTCCAAAGAAGGAAGACCCTAGTTTCAGAAAATGGAATGCAGAAAATAACATTGTCATGTCATGGCTCATAAACTCCATGACTGTTGAAATCGGTGAGAATTTCATGTTTTATGAAACGGCAAAGGATATATGAAATGCAGCAAAGGAAACCTACTCTGACAAGGAAAATACGTCAGAAATTTTTGAGATTGAAGGAGCTCTACATGAATTACGTCAAGGTGATCTCTCTGTCACCCAATACTTCAACGCTCTCATTCGGAGATGGCAGCAACTTGATCGGTTTAAGTCCTACGATTGGGCCTGCCCCACTGATGCAGCGAAATACAAAGGAATCCTAGAAAAGAAGAGAACCTTTAAGTTCTTACTAGGATTAGACAAAAACCTTGATGAAGTCCGTGGTCGAATCTTGGGTATGAAACCTCTTCCATCCATCCGAGAAGCTTTTTCTGAAGTTCGACGTGAAGAAAGCAGGAGGAAAGTAATGCTCGGCTCATCAACAATTGAAGCTTCAGCGCTAGCAGTACAAAGGAATCCGAACTTCAACCACGAAAGAAAGGAAAGGCCTAAATGTGAATACTGTAGAAAGATGGGACATACAAAAGACAAGTGCTGGGATCTTTATGGCAAACCACCAGACTACAAACCTAAACCCAGGCGTGGAAACAGTGCTACTACTTCAACCGAAAATCAGTGCACCAAAAATGAAGGCAGCCCATTCACTAAGGAACAAATAGAGGCCCTTCAGACAATCATTGCCCAAGCCAACCTGTCTCAAAACTCAGTCATAGGAACGGGTTCCCTCGCACAAAAAGGTAATGCACTAAAAGTCATTACATTTAAAAAAGAACAATCTAGTTCTTGGATTATTGACTCAGGTGCCTCTGACCACATGACGGGAGATGCAAACTTACTTCAGAATTTCATTCCATGTTCACATACTATATCTATCCGAATAGCTGATGGATCTCTATCAAAAGTAGCTGGCTATGGATCAGTACCTCTTACCAAAGAGATTGTTCTCAACTCTGTGCTTCTTGTACCAAAGCTTGATTGTAACCTTTTATCCATTAGCAAGCTAACTAAGGATCTAAACTGTATTGCTAATTTTTCGTCTAAATCTTGCAAATTTCAGGACTTGGTTTCGGGGAGGATGATTGGCAATGCTGATGTATGTGACGGTCTCTACCTTCTTAAAAATAAAAGGAGTCATGACGGGCTTCATCAACCTACCAATTGTGTCTCTAAAAGTAATATGTCTACATCTGTCTCTAGTTTAAATAAAGATGACCCAATCATGTTATGGCATTTTCGTTTAGGTCACCCAAATTTCATTTATCTTTCAAAACTGTTTCCCTCACTGTTTGTTAATAAAAATCCAAAATTGTTGAATTGTGAAGTTTGTCAATTCTCAAAGCATGTTCGAAATTCATATCCAATTTCTCCATACATATCATCTAGACCATTTGTTACTATTCATAGTGATGTGTGGGGTCCCTCAAGAGTAAAAACCATAACTGGATCACGATGGTTTGTTTTGTTCGTTGATGATCATACTCGAGCCACTTGGGTTTTTTTGATGAAAGATAAATCTGAAGTAGGACAAATATTCCAAAACTTTGCAAGAATGATCCAAACACAATTCAATTCAAAAATCCAAATCCTTAGAACAGATAATGCTAGAGAATACTTTGCATCACATCTTGGAAAATACCTCCTTAACTTGGGGATAGTTCATCAAAGTTCTTGTGTAGATACACCCCAACAAAATGGAATTGCTGAGAGAAAAAACCGTCATCTACTTGAAGTAGCTCGATCTCTCCTCTTCACATATAATGTGCCCAAGCATTTTTGGGGGGAATCCGTGTTAACTGCAGCCTATCTTATAAACCGGATGCCTTCTAGAATATTGTCTTTTAAAACACCATGTGAAAAACTCCTGGAGTCCTTTCCAACAACTCCTTTGATCTCAACAATTCCTATCAAAATTTTTGGGTGTTCAGCATTTGTACATATTCATCAAAACCACTGAAGTAAACTAGATCCTAAATCCAAAAAATGCATCTTTCTTGGTTATTCACCAACTCAAAAGGAGTACAGATGTTTTTCCACTACAAAGGGACGATTCTATATCACTATGGATGTCACCTTTCATGAGGACCAACCATTCTTTCCAAAATCCACCATTCAGGGGGAGAACAACTATAGTGAATGGCAGATTGGGAAACAAGTTTTGAGGAAACAAGTTTTGAGTCTCAACCTAGTCTTCCAAGTCAATCAAGTCTTCCAAATCTATCTTCTTTCGAGTTAAACTCACCTCTCATTCCTCAGCCAGTTTCAGATAATTCAGTCCCAATGCCAACATCAGGTGAAGTCCGATCAGAAACTCCTCTTATTCATGAAGAAGAAGAACTGAACACACAACAAATGCAAAGTCAAGAATATGAACCTAATACCGAAGCCCGAAATGAGCCAGGTAATAGCAATACTGTTTTTGAACCTGATATTTCGATTAATGATCTTGGTTGGCCAATTGCTATACGGAAGGGGGTGCGTTCATGCACTCAACATCCAATATCTAAATATGTTTCTTATGCAAGTTTGTCCCCCAGTTTTCGGGCCTTTACTACTAATCTAGTGGCAACTCAAATTCCCAAGGACATCCACGAAGCTTTGAAACATCCAAAGTGGAAAGCTGCAGTTGAAGAAGAAATCAAGGCCTTGGAGAAGAATGGCACGTGGGAAATAATTAGCCTACCGAAGGATCAAAAAACGGTAGGGTGTAAATGGATTTTCACCATCAAGTATAACGCAGATGGCAGTATAGATAGGTACAAAGCAAGACTTGTAGCAAAGGGATTCACACAGTCCTATGGAATTGACTATCAAGAAACTTTTTCACCTGTAGCGAAGCTCAACACTGTCAGAGTTCTTCTGTCCATTGCCGCCAACCTTGACTGGCCGTTATACCAACTAGATGTCAAGAATGCTTTCCTCAACGGTAACCTAGAGGAAGAGGTCTACATGGAAGTACCTCCTGGGTTAATGATAAAGAATCCACCAGAAGCAGTTTGCAAACTCAAGAAGTCTCTCTATGGACTCAAACAATCCCCAAGGGCTTGGTTTGACAGATTTACCCAAGCAATGAAGAAGTTTGGATATTACCAATGTCAATCAGATCACACTATGTTCCAAAGAAACACTTCTGAAGGAAAAAAGGTAATCCTTATAGTGTATGTTGATGACATTGTAGTAACAGGAGATGACAAAAAAGGGATACAAGAGCTGAAGAAGTTCCTAGCAAAGGAATTCGAGATCAAAGACTTGGGGTTTCTCAAATACTTTCTTGGGATGGAAGTAGCTCGTTCCAACAAAGGTATTTGTGTCACTCAACATAAATATATATTGGATCTCCTCAAAGAAACAGGAATGCTAGGTTGCAAGCCTATCGATACACCCATGGACTCTGTAAAGAAGTTGGGAATCGAGCAAGAACGACCTCCAGTAGATAAAGGGAGATATCAACGTCTGGTTGGAAAACTGATATATCTCTCACACACGCGACCTGATATTGGCTTTTCTGAAAGTGTTGTTAGTCAATTTATGAACAATCCCAAAGAAGATCATCTTGAAGTCGTTCTTAGAATTATCAGATATTTGAAAATGACTCTAGGAAAGGGACTCTTATTCAAAAGAAACAATGACAGAAGTGTCGAAACCTACACTGATGCAGATTGGGCAGGTTCACCAACTGATAGAAGATCAACCTCTGGATACTGCACATATGTATGGGGAAACCTAGTAACTTGGAGGAGTAAAAAGCAATCAGTTGTTGCTAGAAGTAGTGCTGAAGCAGAATTTAGAGCTCTTGCACTTGGAATTTGTGAAGTTATGTGGATCCAACGACTACTTGCAGAACTAAACCTGTCCAGAGAAGAACCACTAAAAGTGTTTTGTGACAATCAAGCAGCCATCAGTATTGCAAGGAATCCTGTCCACCATGATTGCACAAAACACATTGAGATCGATCGGCATTTCATCAAAGAGAAGATTGAGAATGATGTCATTTCATTGTCCTACATTCCTACTCGTCTTCAAATAGCCGACATTCTTACGAAGGCTCTTCCAAGAATCAATTTCGATGAGTTGAGTTTCAAGTTGGGAATGATCAACATCTACTACCCAACTTGAGGGGGAGTGTGGAAATCCGGGTCATATCCCTATTCTTAGGGATCCTAATTGAAGGATATTTTTCTTTTAATACAGATTATTCCTAATTGTTAGTGATTCCTGATTTTTTGCTAATCATCTAATTTAGCTCCTTGATCCTAGGAATTAGTCTTCTGACTTTATGATGTAATAGGAATTAGTCTTCTGACTTTATGATGTAATAGGAATTAGTCTTCTGATTTTATGTTGCAAAATTGGCTGATTAAAGCTGATTAGTAGGAGGTGTAAATTAGCAGCCTAACCTCTATATAATGTACTCTGCTCTCATTATCAGAATAAGAAAAAGTGATATACTTTTCAGCCTTTTTCTTCAAAGAGTCAAGTTGGTCAGTGTTTAAAAGGGTCTCTTTATACATGAGTATAACCATTGGACGTTTTAAAAGCAATTCTTGCTTAACCTCACTTGTTTTTGCATAGAAATTTCTTTGTTTTCTCTTTGATTTTACCTCTTTGGCCGAACTCTTCTCTCTCTTTTCTTCCTCATCGGATTCGGGCTTTCTCTCTTTGGCCATGTGTCTCTCTCTCCCTTCACCCTCATTATGCACAGCCTCACTCTTCTTTTCACTCTTTTTCTTTTGCTCTCTCAAATTATCTTAATCTCTCAGTTTCTTTTGTTCACTCAATTTTTGTAATCTCACTTGATCCTCATAGACTTGTTTTGGCGTCATCAGAACTAGGGTGATTGTCCGTTGATTGAACAAGAATGAGCACTTGTTGGTGAAGCCGTCATGCTACACATGTCGATCAAATTGCCACGGTCTTCTTAATAGGAGATGTCCAGCTTGCATCGGTACTACATCGCACAATACTTCATCTTCATATTTACCAATTCGAAATGGTACGACCACCTGCTTTGTAACCCTCACTTCGCCACTATCATTCAACCATTGCAGCTTGTATGATCGAGGGTGCTTAATTGTTGTAAGCCCTAGCGTTTCCACCATGAACCTACTTGCAACATTAGTGCAACTACCACCATCGATAATAACACTACATACCTTGTCTTTAACATGGCAACAAGTGTGAAAGATGTTCTCCCGCTGTACCTTTTCTTCCTCTTCTTTAGCGTGAAAGCTTGAGGCTCCACGTACGACTAGTCCTAACATCTTATCGTGTTCGGCCCCAAATTCATCGTCTCCCATGGGGGCGTCCTCTAATGGTGGCATACCATCAAGATCAGCTTCATCTTCGGATTTGATTTCACCATCTTCCCGGATAACCATAACTCGCTTGTTTGGACATTGGCTAGCTATGTGTCCTCTCCCCTGGCATTTGAAGCATTTAATCTCACTGGAACAATTCAAAGTAGGGGCTGATTTTGTTGGAAAAATAATACGCAGCGGAATTTTAAAATTTTAAATCAGAGTATTTTTCAAAATACAAGTTTGATATGCTATATGTATAAATTAACCTGATCTTACTGACCTTGTATAAGCCGAAAAGCTCCCGAAGTCTGTGTAGAGAAGTAACGTTCCAGAAGAGCCTCAACCAACTGGTCTTCTTTGCTATTCTCTATCCACGATCGGAGTGAGTGTGGGCTCACACGTACAGCTCTTCCTCAAGGTGACTCTCCTTCCAATCAATTGAGAGAACCCAAAGCTAGTGTTCGTGATTTGTGAACAAGAGCTCTTAGGGAGTTTCAGATTCTCACTGATAGAGTATCACTCTTAATCTCTCTATTGATCTTTTATAACTCATTAGACTCACTCCCTATTTATAGAGGTTGGGTCTAGGGTCATTCCTTATCAGATAAGGTCTCAAAAATTCGAAACAGAACCAAATTCGGGTCTATATCGGATAAGATACGGGCAAAAACGCGTGAAAACACGCGATTTTTAATTCGCGCATAGGCAGTCTGAACTTTTTCATAGGCAGGCCGAACTTGCCTGATCGGCAGGTCGAACTTTAAGTTCGGCATGCCGAACTGCCGAAATAAAAATCATGCAAATCTTTTATTTTCCACCCAAGATTCTATAGGATAAAGCCTCAGTTTTAATTCAAATAACTCAATAGAGAAGTTATCTAATTAAAACAACTTTATCTAGATAATCTCTAAGAAAATAAATAGATTATCAATAATTCTACAAGTTTATTTTGATTTAATTTATCCAAAATTAAATCAACTAATAAACAGACAAGAATTATCTGACCTTAATAATTCAACAAGTTTATCTTGAATTAATTTTGTTCACAAAATTAATTCAACCGACAAACAGACATGAATTATTTGATTCTTTCAAATTTTCAACCAAACTAATAAATTGACGTAAGTCACCAATTATTGTAAAAGAACGCC
>CAMOHE010050193.1:0-19997 GCA_946598075.1 Artocarpus hirsutus
GCCCCCCCCCCGCCACCCCCCCAACCCCCCCCCCCCCTCCCCCCGCGCCCCCACCCCCCCCCACCCCCCCACCCCACCCTATGCCACCCCAGCCCCCCCAGTCCCCTCGCCCCCTCCCTACTAGCCCCTACAGCCCAAGGGCCCCCACCTACCCCCACCCACCCCAGCCCCTCCAACCCCCCAGCCCCTCCACAACAACCCCTACACCACCGTCGGCCCCACCCCCTTCGCCTCTTGCCCCTTCTCCCCTCGCTTC
The DNA here is from genome assembly GCA_946598075.1 of Artocarpus hirsutus. Lineage (NCBI taxonomy): Eukaryota > Viridiplantae > Streptophyta > Magnoliopsida > Rosales > Moraceae > Artocarpus > Artocarpus hirsutus. The sequence continues at coordinate 257 of CAMOHE010050193.1, forward strand.
TTGGCCCCTTGCCCTCACCCACGGCCCCCCCTCGGCCCTAATCCAAGACATGTGCATTATGCAAAATTATGTATTTGAAAATGTAAATTTGTGAATATGTGTAACTCTGTGAAATTGTGTAATTGAAATTGTAAGTTTGTGAATATGTGTAATATGTTTAGTATGTAAATATGTGTAATATGTGATATTATGTAAATATGTGTGATTTGTGAAATTATATATGTAATTGAAATTGTAAATTTGTGAATATGTGTAACAAGTGAAATTGTATGAATATGTGAAATTGTGTAGTTGAAATTGTGAAATTGTGAATATGTCAAGATTTGATTACGTGAAATTATGTCAATATATGAAATTGTAAATATGTGAAGATGAAAAGTATTTGTGCAATTTGTGGTGAATATGTCAATATGTGTAATATGTGAAATTGCGTAATTAAAATTGTAAATTCTGTGAATATTTGTAATATGTGAGATTATGTAAATATGTGTAACATGTGAAATTATGTGAATATGTGCAATTTGTGAAATTATATATGCAATTGAAATTGTAAATTTATGAATATGTATAATATGTGAAATTACATGAATATGTGAAATTGTGTAAAAATGTATGAAGTGGAATATGTGAAGATGTGAATATGTGTAGTTTGTGATTTAATAATAGTATGTATGTGTTAGTTTTTGAATACATTGCATAGGTACAATGTCTCACGAGATCAATAGTGACCAATACGAGGAGAAGTACGAAGACTACACTCCATTTTCATCACAATATAGCAAGGGAAATCAATGCAGTAAGCTATGAAGGTGAACCGAATTTGATCCAAAAGTAGACTTTGAGCGAAGGGCTACATTAATGAAAAAAATTCATCAGAAGAGAAAGAAAGGTTTAAGAATTGAAGTGACTTTTGATTCAAAAGGCCAATCGAAAGGCACACCCAGCCATGAATTAAGTAGTTGGATCAGAGTCCTCAGTCGAGAGCACGTTCCAATATGGACAAAAGATTGGAGGTCTAAGGATTTAGATAAAGTAAAAGATATGATTTGGAGAGAGATATACAAAGCTTTCACAGTCGAGGATTGGTATAGGAAAAGGGCTTTGAAGGTTTGTGGCGAATTAACAAAGGGGTTTAGATCCGACCTCTACGTTACCTTTGTATAGCCATACCTTTCCATTTTAGAGGAGGATGTAAATGTATATAAACGGCCTCCTACGGTAGTACACTACTATCCCTCCATAAACGATGATGATTGGAAGCTTTTGTGAGGTATCGACGTTCCATCGAATTCTAACTACTATCATCAAATGCAAGAAAAATAAGAGCAAAAAATGAATACTGCTCTATGGTTGGCCGAGTCGGATATAGAGAGCTCTAGCAATCCTTGGCACGTTACTATTTTACTCAAATTACATATATCAATTATTCGATCATTACTATGTTACTAACATAGCGTAATATAGTTTGCAAAAACAGACATGCTACCAATACGGGAGGAGTTGTAGGTAAAATCACGTCAAGTTCCTGATAGCTAGTTTAAAAATCCAAAAGTAGCAAAAATTGGAAACTTGATTGTAAGTTTATTGAACACGAACAATTAATTTGTAATTTAATACGGGTGGATGAAGGGTTGCTTGAATAACATGGTTATGTTGTTGTTTTATAGGATGAATACACAACGCAACAAAGTCAAGGGAGCTTCCAATTGGTCGGTAATGATGACATTTTGACGAGGGCACTAGGAAAACTGAAAAATTTAGGACGTGTTAGCGGTCAATTGAAGTATGTGAAGTAGTCTCAATACTTTGACCTCCAATCAGGTACTTCAAAATTGAATTCCCAAATGTTGAAGATGTAGATGGAATTGCAGAACTGCAAGGTCTTGTGACCGAGCTCATTTCTCAAGGATGTGCCAAGTTGACGGATGACAGCATCTTACAACGCAACAGCTTCAAAGCTAGTAGTAACCCTCCCAATAATGTAGCAAAAGCTCCAAAAGCTCTAGAAGCTCTAGAAGTCTAATTGTCACCTCCTCGTCAAGAGCCCGAACAATGTAGACTCTTCGTTGATGATAGACTTAATGGTGGGTGTGGACTTGTTGCACTTGGGAAGATGTGAATGGAGAGTCTTTCAACTAATATAGTTCATGGACGACTATTAGGGGAAGAGAACGTGTGCGTTAGCATCACTACCATCAGAGTTAGAACAGCTAAATTGCCTGTTCCAACACTTGAAGCAACAACTGTGGGTGAAGCAGTAGGAAGCTTCATCGCATGGCCAGAGAGATTAGTTGAAGTCATCGCATTGACGAAGACGAGTCGAGTGCCTAGCCATGTTCCACAAGATCTAAGCGACAAGAAACACCAAAAAAAGAAAATCTCTACAAAAGTAAGAGAATCACAACCTGAGGTAGAACAAGAACAAGAACAAATCATTACTAATGAGCAACTGCTTGCATTTAACTTTGCTTCAGTACCTCCAGAATTTATGCAGTTGGCTCTATACGTACATTCTTTCATGCGCGATCGGTTGATGATTCAGTTCCCCATATCGATAAATGTCACTGGCAATGAATTGCCTATCTGTGTGGGGTATGAAGACGTTTACTACTTCATCAACTTTGATAAAATTGGGGCAAACTGTATCCTGGTATACCTCAGGTAATAACTCCAGCCTTATTTCATATTTTTAAAATATAGGTAGAGTTGTAAGATTTTTTAAAATAATTGATTGCATTGTTTTTAATTGTAGTTTTTTGGCGAAATATTGTGAACTTCAAGGCATGGCACAAAATTTTGGCTTCATATCTCCGGCCATTGTTTCAAGTGCTACAAGACACCTGCAGAGTGATCGTAGAGAGTGCACCACATCACTCCTCCACCTATTAGCTCAAGCACCGAGGGGGAAATTATTCTTCCTGCCATACAATGTTGGAGAACATTGGATGTTGGGACTTATTTCGCCATGGAAGGACCAAATATGTTGGTTTGACCCCCTTGGATACCCACCACGTGAGGATTTCGTATCAGTCATGAGATTGTAGGTATTAATGTTCTCTTATAAAATTAATTGTTTTTAGTCCCACATAATTGTATCGCCTATTAATTTATTATTTAAACATGACACATTGTTAGGGCGCTTAATGATTGGAAGCTTGAAGCGAAAAGTGCTGTCACAAACCGACCGAACGGAACGCTATATTCCAAATGTAAGTGTCCAAGAAAACATAGAATGTGGTTTTTTTTATTCTACGTTTCATGTGGGATACAATTACAAGTGGTATACAACCCTTAGGAAAAAAAGATTTTTTATACATACGGATATACATGAAGTTAGATTAGAGTGGGTACAATTTGTAAATAGGTATGTACTCTTTAGATAGGTATACGTCATAGTGGATTAACAAATTGCTCAAAATAGCTCAAATGTAAATGATCTTGTAAATACCTTGTAATTTTTAATATACACCAATTATTGTATGTAATTAGGGCCTTGATGTAATGGATAATACACGGGATTGGCCATCCCGTGGGAAATAAAAATTTTTGGAGATTTTTTTTTTTTAAAAATACCAATTTTTCACGACAGTTTATTCAAAAACCGTCGTGGAACCCTAGGGTTTCCATGACAGTTTATCATGGAACTTTGCGGGTTTCACAATGGTTTTTCAACAAACTGTCGTGGAAACCCTAAAGTTCCATGACGGTTTCCTCAAAAACTAGAAAATCACTCTATACATTCCCTTCCTGCGCCAATTCTTCGATTACACGATGGTAAAAAACTGTCGTGAAAACTCTATGTTGTACCACAATAGAAGTTTTCATGATGGTTTTTTGACCGTCATGAACTTTTTCCGTGATGGTTATATACCATCGTGGAATCCACATTTTGTAGTAGTGAATCAACTCTATATGTTTTGTAATTAATTAGTTTATAAATAATCAAAACCATACAAAAATAATGTTGTGTGATTTTATTTTAAGTCTTAAAATGTTTGTAAATATGTTTTGAGTTTGTAAATATATTTTATTATATTTCAAGTAATTTTTAAAAATTTTTTCGAGTCCTAAATAGTATATCCATTATGGTTTGTTAATTTTAGAAGTTTTTGTTTATTTTTAGTAATTTTTGTGTTTTTTGTTGTAAAATAGATATTTTTAATTATTGTAAAAATTATATTTGTAAAATCCTTAAATTTAGTTTGTTTATTTTGTTTTAGAGTTAAAATCTGCAAGATAAATGAAGAAAAATGACGTGAAAATATGCAAAAATAGACTTCAAATGCATCAAGAATCAAAAAAAGAAAATAAAAATAAAGAAGCGCCAAGCGGCGAGCTCAGAACCACTGGATCGAAACTGCCTAGTGTGCCCAAACCACCTACTTGTCCCCCCTCCCCTGTAGAATCTGCTGCCTTAAGTCCTATGTGCGCCTACCCTCCTGATTGCTAGATTAGCTTACCTTAACTTCAACCTACAGTCTGCAGCGTGCCATTCTAGTGCCTGAATCTCGCCTTTCTGCGAGTCCAAGTTTACACATCCAAAGGCTCAGATTGAGTCCCTATTACTCTCTACTGCTTTAAGCAGCATTAAATTACACAGTAAAATTTAGATACTAAACAAGGCAAAAACGTGTGAAAGAAATGAAAAAAGGTAAAAAATATCAAATCAGTTCTAAATGATCTAATTATTGTGGGGTGGAAAAAATAATTCTAAAAAATCTTAAAATTGCCATCCTACTCATTTTGAGCCTAAAAATATCTAAATAAAGTAATAAAAATAATAAAAATAAATAAAAAATGAAAAAAATTTTGTAAATAGTAACTCTTCTTCACCTATAAATACCCCCTCCCCTTCATGGTTTGTGTTCTTCACTCTTTCTCCTTGTGATAAATTTCTTTCTTTTTTTAAAAAATGTAGTTTTAAGTCTAGTTTTTGTTTTTCTTAGTTGCTAGTTTTTTGTTTTTGTAAAATTCTTCTAGTTTCTATGTTATAAAATAGTTATGCTTAATAAAATTATGTGCGTTTTTACTTTCAATATGTCTTTTTAAATTTCCTTTTTACTAAGGGGAGAGGGGGGATTTTGGCAAAATAAAGGTAAATATTATTTTTTTATTTTTCAATGTTTTTCAAGTTGTTATAATTTTAAAATCATTTTTTGAAAACTTATAATTTTCATGTTAACTTAGCTAAAACTCTTGCAAAATTAAGTTTTGATTTATTGTAGACATAGGCTGGTACGAGAAATGTTTGGAAATACTGTGATTATTCATAGACAGGGAATGGCACAGTACATGCTTAACTATAAATTTTGTTGGTAATTTTAGTTCGTTAATTTTGAAATCATGCATATTTGTTAAAAATGAGTTTTTGATGCATTATAGACATGAATTGGCACAATAAATGTTTAGTAATTCTTGATTTATTATAGATAAAAGATTGCATATTGTATACTTAAACTATTTTATTAAATAATTTTAAAAAAACTAAAACATATTTAAGTCAATTACTTGAATAGAACCTTTAATCGTCACTGTTATTAAAATTGTTGTTTCTGCTAAGTTAATTTACACATTATTAAAGTTCCATTTACCATTCTAATTTAAGTTACATTTCTTGTTGTTGAAGTTCCAAGAATCACAAAAAAAAAATCTAAAAGTAAAAAAGTAAAAAAAATGTGTAAATATGGTAAATAACTTGTAGATAATTAACTTCAATCCTCAAATTTTTAAGCTAAAACTAATATAAATGATATATTGGACTTTTGCAATATCTTTCCTACTAGGATCAACCTCGGATTCACTGAGTACTATTTCTTAGACAATCTTATACTTGAAGTAGTTTTACACTTACACTTTTAGACCCGAATAGGTGTTCCAATTGGATACAAGCAAGATTGTCACTTTGAGGAGTCTGCCCAATATGAGAAGCACTTGAATATGTTTGATGATGATTTTCTAAAGTTTGATGATTCTTCAAGTGAGAAAGAGACTGAAGACTTGGTTTGTGAAGAAGAATCACAAAAAGAAGTCTATGAGCCTCATCTAATTATGTCCACACCAGTAATAGAAGATCACACTTATGAGGATCCATTGTGGCCAAGACTTCCTCCATCGACATAGAACTATTCCTTCAAGCCCACCAAGCGCATCCTCTGAAGCGAAATCTTTTGGTGCCACGTGCGACACACTTTCACATCTTGCCAAGCTTGAGGGCATTAATTTAAGTTTAGGGGAGCAAACACTTTGTGATCGCATGTTGGGTTTTTAGCTTAATTTTTTTTGCTTTTTTTGTTGATTATCATGATTTTCTTTCCATTACTCTTGTTTGATAGTTCTTGTTTAGTTCTTTTGGTTGTTTAGTGCTTTTTGATGGTGTTTTGATTTCTTGTTTGAATAAAGTGTGATTTTGAGAAATCAGATAACTAGAATTTGATTGTGATGTTAGCCACAAATTGTTCTCTAGGTCTTTTTGAAATAATTTATTGAGATCTCTATGTGCTTAACTTGCATCATTGATCTTCATTCTTGATTCTCTACACATGAGTACCATGAATCACAAGCACTCAGAATTTTGAACTTTAGATTTTGAACTTTTTGGATATACTTAAGTGCATAAGATAAATTTTTACATCTCATAAACTCTAGAACCCATTTTAGTGAAATCGAAGGAAAATCCTCGATTATGTGTCATTGGATAGATAATCGAGGCATTTTGTTGGACTATATGAGCCTTTGAAGCGAAATGATGAATACTTAACCACTAGTTTCCCTCGTTGATTTGTCCATTACCTACATAAGCTTAACCAGGTCATTTCATGAGTTCCCTTTCACTCACCCTATCACTCATAGACATGTTTGTATCTTTACTTGAAGTTGAAGATTGATTGTTGAGAGCAAGCATGGAAGGTGATGTGATTTGGTATGTGTGGTTTGGTCATATCCACAAAGTTATTTTAGCATTTCTTTGATATTTTCTTATTTGCTTTTCTTTGTTTCATTTATTTTTTCCCCCTCATAATTTGAATATATAAAACAAAATAAGTTTAGGGGAATTTCATTTCAAAATAAAAAAATAAAAAAAAAGAAAAAAATGATGAGAGAAAAAATGAAATAAAAAAAGAAAAAAATCAGAATAAATTCTTAGTAATTTTATGTTTTAAGCTTTTGCAAATGCTAGTGCATCTTGTTTTTATGGGAATGATCGATGGCAGGGTAACGATTAAAGTGGGAGTCGCTATGCAAGTTTTCATTCATTCATGCAAGGTTTAAGGTGCATTACATGTCTAAGGTGATCTAAGCCGAAAATTTTCTTTTTTAAGCTACCCATTGCCCTAACCTCTTATTGTAACCTTAAAAGTCCTTGATCGTTGATGACAGCTAATCTATATTACTTTAGAGTGAATGGAATAATAGGCTCATGGTAGTTCTAAATTTCATTATCTAGAAATTTCTCATCGTTTGTATAATCACATAAGTTTATTTAGTGTTTAATTGTAGAGTGAGAATGATTTAGCACACAGTTATACTTAGAGAGTCTTTAACTAGGTGAAATTGATATTTAACATTGAATTCTAGATAATCTCAATACTTATATTTCTTTTGAGCTTTGAAGTATTTTGTGGCTTTTGAGATGTTTAGCTAATTATCGAATGGCTACAAAACTCAAACTTAGTTTTCTTTTGTTTTATTGTTGGTTTTGTTTCATTATGTTTGTTGTGTTTTGCTTAAGGACAAACAAATATTTAAGTTTGGAGGTGTTTAATGAATGAGTATTTTAATCATAAATCAAATATTTCTTAAGCTTAAATATTGTGAAAATGCTCAAGCATTTGTGATATTTTGATGTTTTGGTGTTATTTTGTAGGAAATTAATAAAATTGGGTTTAATAGAAAAATGGCATCCATATTGGAGTTAAAACATAATTTTTATGTGCAATCAAGCCCACCTGCTTGCATGCGAAGCCATGGGCACCCAACAGGGCGTATTAGAAGGCCACCCACATGGGCCTAGGCACACTACCCCTGCAAGCTAATAGTATAAGGGCTGCTAGCCAAATCGAGTGCACAGTCGCACACGCTGTGCATGCCTGGGCAGAATGGGCCACATGCCAGCGTAGCCCCTAACGTGGCTCGTACACCGACGTAGGCCTGCTTGTGGCCACGTTCCCTAAGGCGTGCCTAGTGTGCCCTACCGCCCCTCCTCGTGTTGATTTTCATTCCAACATTCAATTTTTGCCCAAACTTCTATCTGATGGCCAAAATTGATACTGAAATGATACCTTACCACCTTAAAACCCTAGAGCTGATATTTTTGAGGGCGTAGCCTCCAATTTTTTGAGGAGGCACACATTTTCAAGGTGATTTGGAGCTTATTTCAAGGAAGAACATGATGAAAAAAAAAGAAAAAATATATATTTCTTTTGTTTCTAGTTTAGGATTTCTATTTCTTGTTTTAGATTTAGGTTTTACTTTCAAAAAATCATCTAAGGAGAAAGCATTTAGAGTTCAAGAAATCGAAAAGGAGAAGAAGAAGAAGAGTTTGTAGCTTGTGACAACTCCAAATAGGCTTTTCATTCTTATTCCCATCTTTTCATCTTTGTGATTTGTAAATGATAAACCCTTGATATTGGTTTGTTTAATTTCAATTATGGAGTAGTTATTTTTCTAGAGCTTTGATTTTGCCTTATTATGAAATATTGATTTATTTTTTAGCACATTTTTATGGTTTATTTGTATTGTTCCATGTACTCTTAATGCTTCTAATTTATTTAGCCAATAAATTAGATGATTTAGTATGTAGGTTTTGGCAATCGAGAGAGGGAAATTCTTGGGAAACACAACTTAGGCTACTATAAGAACAAGAGATTTATAATTTCTCTATTGTCATTAGGAGAACTAGAGCTTAATGATTGCTAATTATTTGATTCTAGATAGAGATACTGGAATTAGGTCTTTGAGCATATTATCCAATTTAACACTCGAGAAAGGTAATTGGGTTAATTAAAAGGTTCTCAATTAATTAATCATGAAATTCACATAATAATAAAATCAACACAGACTAATTAGGGCAAAATTGATACTCTAGTATTTTTAATTATTTGTTTTCGATGTTTTATTTTATTTACTAGTTATTTTTATTTGTTTCTTTATTTGTTTTTTTATTTGATCATCTAAATAATCTTAGAGCCAATCAATTTTGATAATTAACACAAATTAAATACAATTTTCGTAGGATCAACAATCGAACTCTGGATCACTTTATTACTTGCAACCGTGTACACTTGCATGCGTTCAACAATATTACATAAGATATGATGGACCAAAAATGATCATTAAAAATAAAACGATAGGTTCTAAACTATTGCTAAATCCAATGTAGTGCTTTTATGGTTTTTAACAATGTTTTTAAAATGTTGTTTAATATGCTTCATAAATGTCGGCTAATGTGCTTGCTAGTATGTTAATTATTGTTATATTGGATATTAGATAATAGTTTTTAGCAGCCCTAATGATGTGTTGTTTTAATGACAATTTTTAGAAATGCCACTGTTTAGTGTTTGGTAGCAAAAAAAAAAAAAAGACTTGTTTTTCTCGATTCTTCCTTTGGGTTTAGCCTAGCTCATGTATTTGTTCAAAATGCTAAAATTTGACAAAATTAGTATTGAGAGATATTTCTACTTTTTTTGTTTTGTGATGATAAACCAATAAAAATTATACATTGCACTAAATTAAATACATATTGTTTGGATAACTTTCTATCTTTCCAAATAAATCCAAGAATATAAATTCTAGGATTTTCAAAGACTCTAAGAAGTAAATACAATTTTTTCAATACAGTATGATTTTTCTCTCTAGAATTCTTCAATTGACCAAAGTTAAAAGTCCTTTTCAATCCCACCAAGTCCTCTATTTATAGACATTGGAGCAGTTTGATTTCTTTTTCCTTGTGAACAGTCAAATGTCGTTTTTTCTTTCCATTCTGTCTGATCTGCTTTTGGATATGGCATTCCTTTTAAGTTAGTTTAAAGCTTCCATCAACTTTCTCTAATTCTGAGTAGGTTCCTCAAGTCCCTTGTTTGTCCTTGCTTTTACTTCTAAAACATTGTCATTCATTTTTAGTCTTAACTGTTGGACATGTATGCCCTAAAGAGTAAAAATGTAATATGTTTTTAGAGACATTTTTATCAATAAAGAATTTATTTATTATTTATATACTAAATCTTATCCTCTTTATGTTCATATTTATTGAATGTATGATAAGTAAACAATAGTCTAAGACTATCCGTCTAAACATTTTAAGAATTTGACATATGATGGACAGATTATGTGAAAGACACGATTCTTTAGGTGACGGCCTAAATCATAAGATCCACAATCGAGGGAATAAAGTTGGGTGCTTTATTCATATAAAGATTGTTATGTTGTCTATCTCCTTAATTGGAGATGGTTTGTCTTAACCATCGGTGGTGGACTCTACAAATAGAAACATTAGCACATTGTCATAGGTGACAATGTGTTGGATCGGGACATAAAGTGAATTGATTTGAATTAATAATTCTATCTTGGCAAATCTATTCACTTTAGACAATCATTTGCATTGTGTCTTAATCTTGGGATGGATATTGGGCTCATTGTCTTGACTTGTGACTTTTGATGTACCAAACGGTGACATCCACTTTTTAATAGTGGTACGCATGTCGGTATGTTGGAGGCATAACTCTTGATAGCGTAGACCTGTTATTCATAGATATAGAATCTATAGCTCTTCTTTAGGAGTCATGATATCCTCTTATATGTGTTATCCTATAATTAGAAAACTGGAGTGCTCAACCATTTGGATACATAGGTGTAACCGAATGGTATACTGTCTTTGGATGGTAAGTTTTCCAATGGTGAAATAATGGAACATAAGATAAAAATAATTAGGAAGTTGAGGTAGAACTTGTCCTTATGATACATTATGATATGTCATGGAGACTTAGCTATACGGGCTTCGTAATTCTATATAGTTTAAGAGTGCAGCTCCAAGCTTTTAGTAGAGTAGCGTTGGAGTTGATAATTATGAAATGTATATCTAGGATATTGGGTTTCATAATTATTAGGAGCTTGAACTATATAGGTCCATTAGGTCCCCTTTACTAGCTCATAAAAATCCTGTAACGATATGGTGTGTTTTTTCAATAATTGGTGACTTGTGTCAAATAATCAAATTAGCTGAAATTCGATAAAATTAGATAATTCATGTTTGTTTATCGGTTGAAGTAATTTTGTGATAAAATTAATTTAAGATAAACTTGTTGAATTATCGGGATTAGATAATTCATGTCTATTTATCGGTTGGTTTAATTTTGACTAAATTAATTCAAGATAAACTTGTTGAATTATCAAGAATATTTATTTTCCTAAAGATTATCTAGATATGACTATTTTAATCAGATAACTTCTCTATTAGGTTATTTGAATTAAAACTAAGGATCTATTAGAAGAATCTCAGGTGAAAAATAAAGATTTGCAGGGAACTTTTTATTGCAAGTTCGGCAAGCTGGTCTTTAAGTTTGGCCTGCCGATTGAGGAGGTTCGGTAGGCCGATTTGCCAGTTCAACCTAGATCATACATTTTCACGCAAATTTTATCAGATATTAATTGTGATTTGATTCTGATTCAAATTTTTGAGGCCTTATTTAATAAAGACTGCTTAACTTCTATAAAAGAGGAGTGAGTCTTATTATTATTTAGATCAATTGAGAAATCTAGAGTGAGACTCTACAACTCCCCAAAAAGCTGTTATTCACAAATTACGAGTTATAGCTTTAGGTATTTGTCAATTGGTTAGAATGAGAGCCACTTAGGGAAAAGTTGAACGATGTGAACCCACACTCACTTCGATCGATGATAGAGAATAGCAAAGAAGACCAGTTGGTTGAGGTCCTTCTAGAATGTTATTTCTCTTCATTGATTGCGGTAGCTTTTCGGCATATACAAGGTTACTAAGATCTGGTTAATTTATATATATAGTGTGTCAAACTTGTGTTTTAGAAAATACTTTGATATAAAAAATTTTAAAATTTCGTTGCATACTATTTTTCCAACATTATTGACGTCATTTCTTTGGGGCTTTCCTGCATCTCCAAATTCTTTATTGAAACGGTACCATTTCATCACCAATTTCTTTCACTCCCCATATTAGCCCCCATTTTTCTCTTTAAATTTGGGCATGTTTTAGCTTTATTCTTTGCTTTCCCAAATTTAAAAAGAACAACATTGTTCATCTTGTTTCCTTTTTCCATTTATTACCACAGGTATCTTCTTTGCGTTAGTCTATCCCTAATTATTTGTTCTTTAATCGTAATTCTCTTCTTTCTTTTTACTTATGGATTTCTCAAACCACCAATCTTCTATCACCTTTGAAGAAATTTTCTTTAAATTAAAGACTCTAGGGGATATTTTCCTCCCCGATTTCCCTTCTAATGCAACTGTTTATACCGGTGAAAACATGTCCAAAAGATTGAGTTTTCGCCCCCGACTAGTAGCATCTTGTTTCATCCCTTTTACATCCTAATCATAGAATTTCTTGTTCTTTCTCACTTGTCACCTTTCTACTTTTTTCATAGTAGTTTCTGCATTCTTTACTTTGCCACCTATTTCATTGATCATAAAAATATTCCACTAGCTGTAAAGGACATTTTTTCTTGTTATGATCTTATTGAGACTCATAGGGGTTTCTCTTAATTACATCCTTCTATTACTGGTTTGTACCTTTTCCAAGATGTCCCACTTACAAACAATGAGCATTGAAAAAATTTTCCTGTTTTGATTAAGGGGAATTGGCGCTCTGATTTATCCCTTCTTCCATCTATTCAATTTAATGTCCTCTTGGTGATCTTTAGAAGAATCACACCATCCTTTTCCTTTGTAAGGATAAACTTAAATCTCGTGTCAATACCATTCTTTAGAAATATGTCACCATCTTTCCCCTTCAATGCTTGCTAATTAGCATCTCTCTAAATTTTCCTCATTTAGTGTTGCGCTTTATATATTTGGCCCAATATTCACACAAGGAAATTGGCTCTTGTCAAAACAATTTATCTACTGACTTGACCTCTTCTAATTACACTCTTTTCCCTCTTACTTTACTTCCAATAATTAAATATTTTCCTACTAACCTAGTACCAACATTTGTTCCATCCTCTTGCCCTATCGATCCCTCACCAGTTCTTGCTTCCAACATCAAAATGTCTAATCCATCTACTACTTTGTCTGTTTCAGGTTCATAGAGAAATTTTGGATGGCTTTGATGAGCCTTTTACTTTTCAAGGTAGAAACCCTCACCTCAACAAATGGCCTTTTTCTAAATCAAATTATTGTGCACTATTTTTAATGACCTTGATATCTAGTGCCTGCGATTTCTCAAATCTAACGATTAACCTATGATTGCTGAAGATTCATGGCTTAACCCTAAAGTCCTAGATCAACCACAACAAATTCTAAATATTTTAGAATTAGAAATTTGTCTATGCCTTTCATCTCGGTCTTATACTTGTACTTGAGTGCATTCTATATCTCCACCGATGATTGCATTGAGTTGTAGAGATTATAGAAACTATCTAAAAATTTATTAAGAATGTATTAAGATCACAGACCCTGGCTCATCACTTCATCATCTCCATTATTCTTCCTTACAACCTTCACTTCATCAGAATCATCTTCTTTTGATTCTAGAAGAGGCTCTAACTTAGGATTGAGAATATAGGTGATCTTAAGGACGGTAAAAAGGAAAAACAATTTTCTTTTCCAACGAGTGAAATTGGTTTCATCAAAGTGATCAAGTTGGACATTTGGAATGAAAAAAGAGGCTATATTCTTCTCAACCTCCATTTTAGAAATTTAAAACCTTTAAGATTGTTAGATAATTTATAGGCAAAAAAGAAATGAATGTTAAAAAATATCTAGGATATAAGAACAGGTTTAAGGTGTATAGGAATAATTTCATTAAAGGTCTTGTTTGCTCCCACTATTGAGTTTTAATGTCAAATTACCCCAAAATATAACAAACTCTAAATATAATATCTAGCAATAATATTGTGTTTCAAAACAAAATATAAAGCCTGAAAATTTTTGGAGGTTTGATAAAAGGCAATGGTGCTATTTCATGAACAGACACAACTATTGTAATTCATATAACTTTTCATGTAAAGGCATCATTTTATGAAACAATGTAACTATTACAAATTGTAATAGACATATTGATTTGTATGAAAGCATACAATCTGATAATATGTTTCGAAACAATTCAAAATCACTTTAAATATCAATATTTTTGAGCCGGCATCACGGTGCTAGCTTTCCATCATTACAGTGCCAAGAACATTGCATTGTAGGTTTGTGGTGTTGTCTAATCAACGCTGTAGAGCTAGCACCTACCAAATTGAGTGTCTAGGCACTCGGCTTTGGGTTCTTTGACCCAAAATATTTAGAATATGACCTTTCTCTAAATCAAATTATTGTGCCCTATTTTTAGTGACCATATATCTGGTGCCTACGATTTCTCAAATCCAATGATTAACCAATGCTTCCTCAAAATTTATGCCTTTGCCCTAAAGTCTGATATCTATTATAATAAATTTTAAGTATTTTAGAATTAGAAATTTATCTGTAACTTTTTTTTTTAGTCTTATACTTGTACTTAAGTGCATTCCATATCTCCACTGGTGATTGCATTAAGTTGTAGAGATCATAAAGTCTATCCAAAAGTGTATTAAGAATGTGACCCCTAGTACATCACTTTATCATCTTCACTCTTCATCCTTACAACCTTTACGTCATTGGAATCATCTTTTTTCGGTTCTAGAAAAGGCTCCAACTTGGGATCAAGAACATAGGTGATCTTAAGTATGGTAAAGAGGAAAAACAATTTTCCTTTCCAACAAGTGAAATTGGTTCCATTGAACCGATCAAGTTGGACATTTGGAGTAAGGAAAGAGGCCATATTCTTCTCAACCTCCATTGTGAAATTTAAAACCGTTAAGATTGTTGGAGAATTTATGGGCACAAAAAGAAATAAATGTTAAGAAAATATAGGAAAGAAGAACGGGTTTGATGCGTATAGGAATAGTTTCATTAAAGATTTTTTTTACTCCCATGACTAAGTTTGTTAACAATTTTTAACGTCAAATTACCCTCAATATACAATAAAAACCGAATATAACATCTAGTAATAATCCTTGTTTCAAAACAAGATATGAAATGTGAAAATTTCTAGAGAATTAATAACAGATAGGGGTATCATTCCATGAATGGACACAACCACTGTAATTTATGTAGCATTTCATGTAAAGGTATCATTTTATGAAACAAGACAACTATTACTAATTAATAGACATATTGATTTGTATGAAAGCATATAACCATATAATACAATGGTTCAAAACAATTCAAAATCACACAATACATAATATCAGTGTTTTCAATTTGACGTCATGGTGCCAGCTTTTTGTCATTGTTGTGCCAAGAACATTGCACTATAGATTTGTAGTGTTGTTGAACCAACGCTAGAGAATTAGCACCTGGCCAACTCTCTAACCCAAAATATTTAGAATATGGCCTTTTTCTAAATTGAATTGTTGTGCCCTATTTTTAGTGACCTTGATATTTAGTGCCTATGATTTCTCAAATCTAACGGTTAACCTATGCTTGCTCAAGATTCATGCCTTAACCTCCAAGTCCAAGATCAACCATAACAAATTCTAAATATTTTAAAATTAGAAATTTGTCTGTACCTTTGATTTTGGTCCTATACTTGTACTCGAGTACATTCCACATCTCTACAGGCGATTGCATTGAGTTGCAGAGATCATAGAGCTTATCCAAAAGTAAATTAAGAATGTGAACCCAATATATCACTTCATCATCTTCACTCTTCTCCCTTCCAACCTTCACTTCATCAGAATCATCTTTTTCCGGTTCCAGAAGAGGCTTTAACTTGGGATCAAGAACTTAGGCGATCTTATGATAGTATAAAGGAAAAACAATTTTCCTTTCCAAGAGTGAAATTGGTTCCATTAAGCAAATCGAGTTGGACATTTGGAATGAGGAAAGAGGCCATATGCTTCTCAATCTCTGTTGTAGAAATTTAAAACCTTAGAAGAAAATCTAGAAAATAAGAATGGGCCATTTGAGGCGTATTAGAATAGTTTTGTTAAAGGTTTTGTTTGCTCTCACTATTAAGTTTATTAACGAGTTTTATTATCAAATTACCCCCAAGATTTAACAAACCCTAAATATAATATCTAGCAATAATATTGTGTTTTAGAACAAGATAATAAATCTAAAAATTTCTAGAGATTTAATAAAAGACAAGGGTGCCATTTAATGAACAGACACAACCATTGTAATTCATGTAACCTTTCATGTAAATATATCATTTTATGAAACAATGCAACTATTACAAAATTGTAATAGAGATATTGATTTGTATGAAAGGATACAACCAGATAATAAGGTTTGAAACAATTCAAAATCACATGATAGATAACATCAGTACTTCTGAGACGGCATCACGACGCCAGCTTTCTGTCATTACGGTGCCAAGAACACTGCATTGTAGATTTGCAGTGTTGTTGAACCGACGTCATGGAGCTAGCATATGGCCAACCTAATGCCTAGGAGCTCGACGCTGGGTTCTTTAACCTAAAATATTTAGAGTATGGCCTTTTTCTAAATCAAATTATTATGCCATGTTTTTAGTGACCTTGAATTTGGTGCCCGTGATTTCTCAAATCTTATAGTTAACCAATGCTTGCTCAAGATTCATGCCTTAACCCTAAAGTCTGAGATCAACCATAAAAATTCTAAATTTTTCAGAACTATAAATTTTTCTGTACCTTTCTTTTTGGTCTTATACTTGTACTCGAATGCATTCTATATCTCTATCGGTGATTGTATTGAGTTGTAGAGATCATAGAGCCTATCTAAAAGCGTATTAAAAATTGACATTACTTCATTATCTTCACTCTTCTTCCTTACAACCTTCACTTAATCAGAATCATCTTCTTTTGGTTCTAGAAGAGGCTCCAACTTGGGATCAAGAACATAGGCAATGTTAAGAAAGGTAAAAAGGAAAAACAATTTTCCTTTCTAACAAGTGAAATTGGTTCCATCGAACCAATTGAGTTGACATTTGAAATGAGGAAAGAGGCCCATATTCTTCTCAATCTTGTCCGTTCTAGAAAAGTAAAACCTTTAAAATTGTTGAAGAATTTATAGACAGAAAAAAGAAATGAATGTTAAGAAAATCTAGAAAATAAGAACAGGCCATTTGAGGCGTATAAGAATAGTTTCGTAAAAAGTTTTGTTTGGTCCCGCTACTAAGTTTGCTAACGAGTTTTAATGTCAAATTACTTTAAGATATAACAAACTCTGAATATAATATTTTACAATAATATTGTGTTTCAAAACAAAATATAAAACCTAAAAATTTCTGGAGATTTAATAAAAGATAAGGGTACCATTTCACAAACGGACACAACCATTGTAATTCATACATCTTTTTACGTAAAGGTATTATTTTATGAAAAATGCATCTATTACAAATTGTAATAGTCATATTGATTTGTATGAAAGCATACACCCAGATAATACGGTTCAAAACAATTCAAAATCACACAATACATAATATTAGTATTTTTGAGTTAGTGTCACGGTACCAGCTTTCTATCATTATAGCACCATTCACAGTGTTGTTGAATCAACACCGTGGAGCTAACACTTGGCCAACCCAATGCCTAGGCGCTTGGCGTTGGGTTCTCTAACTTGAAAGTGCATTTTACACTAATCCAGCTCTACAGCCTCAATTTCTAGCACCATGGTACAGCACTTTGGCTCCAAAACACCAAAACGATTTGTATTTTCATATTTATTTGTGAATCTTTGACCTCAGACTTTCGAAATACATATTACAATCTCTCTTACGTAATCTACATGATAAAAATATTTACGTTCTTCAACGGCGATGCCATCAAACACCAAAATGGAAAGTATTTTTGATTCGTCACATCAAATAGAGCATAGAGGTTTTCCTTTTGTCGTTGATTTTTTTTTTTTTAAAGTAAAATTTGGCAGAATAAAATTAGCTAGTGGCCAAAGGACTTGAACTACTATCTTTCCGACAAGTTTCATAACGTCATTTGCATTCAAATTCCATAAAATGGTACTGCCCACATACAATGTGTACTGTTAATTCTAACAAAACGTCTCTCTTTTTGAAACAAAATGGAGTATCCATACTAATTCTTCCAAACAGCATAAAACTAAGTGGACAATCTGCATCTATTCCCTATAATAAAGAATATTTGATTGCTGAGTAACGGTTCCATGAATCTCATGCTCAAGGGTTCGATACGTAGCTACGCATCTTGATTCTTTTGTTATTCTGGTTAGATTTGATTCCTAGAAATATCAACTTCAAGAAACAGAACAAATTATTATGAACAATTTAACTAGAAATTTTATGATCTTGTGCATAAAAATTCTGCACAACTTGTCCGTAAAGCAAAGTGTCAAATAATACCGCACACTTTCATTGATACTGTGGGATGGACTTCCGATTTCAGGCTTTTATTCTTTTAGCTATTTTATTCTTTAGTTGGATTGTTGTTATCCTAGCATTTTTGTTCCCTTCCAAAACTATTTGTATTTTCCTTCTTTATTAATATAAAGAATGATGGACTTGGTATGACATAGGTTTTTAGATGTCAATCTAGTTGGGAAACGATTTTCTATCTTGATACCAGTTGTTCATTCTCTTCAATTCATTAAAAAGAATACATAACTAAACGTTTGACATCATGTTGTTTGGCCAAACATAAGATCGTTCTTTGGTTTTAATACGTTTTTAAGTTAATTTACTTCTGCAAAGCAAAGATTCGGCCAAATATTTGTTTAGAGATGTTCATTAAAGAGAAATATAATTACTATGGAGTTAAATACGAACAATTTTATGCCTATTTCAATACTTTCTAAGCTAAAATCAGTAATGACATGTAACATCCCGAAATTAATTAAATATTATTAGAATGTAAAATGGTGAGTTAGTGTGCCGTGATGAATATTTTAAATTTAATTTGACCATTTTGTAAAATTTCTAAATCTATGTTATTTTTTATTATTTTAAATAAATTTTAACTACTCTTAATTATTTTAATTGTTATTTTAAATACCGAAAACAAAACAATTTGTTAAATGACTAACACGTCCTACTTTGGAAAACCACGTGCGGGACGTGGTATTTTTGAAAACAACCTTCCATTTTTCTTTATAAAATCTCACTCTCACTCACTCACTCTCTCCCTCCTCTCTCTCGCTCGTCACTCTCCCTCTCTCTTTTTCTCTCTCGGTCTCACTCTCTCTCTCATTCTCTCTCAAAAATTTTGAAACAAAATTCAATTTCAAGCTTTGGGTTAGCGGATTGAAGGTTCGGGAACTTGATTTGATGACCAAAAATACGATTCGAAGCTTTGATTCGAGGTTAGTTTCAAATTTTCTAAACATTTTTAATTTTTTAAATTTTCTTGCATTTTGAAATCTAAGCTTTTCTAAGCTTAGAAATCTTTCAATCTAAGTTAGAGGAACTTAGAATAACTAGAATATAAGCTTTGTTTAATCAAAAACGGATTTAAATCAAGATTTTTTATTTTTCTCTATTTTTCTCTATTTTTGGATTTTTCTAAAAATTTTGTTTAAAACT
>CAMOHE010050194.1:0-13689 GCA_946598075.1 Artocarpus hirsutus
TCTTTAGTTAGAAATTGAAGTGAGAAAGGAGAGAATAAGAAACTAGAGGAGGAAGTGGTGATGGTTGAATAAATAGGCATCAAAATAATTGAGGAGCAGGAGATAATTGTAGGTTTATGGGGAAAGTTGTAGGAAGAAATAAATGAGCATTAAAAGAAAATATTATCATGTCTCCCATGAAGACTTTTAGCAAATAATGCCAACATAATTGAGGGGGCAAATGGGGTAAGTTATAGAAGAAGATGAATAAAGCATTAAAAAGGTGGTTGAAAAAATATATCAATGTCTCCTAGTAGTTGAGGTGAATTAATTCTATGTCTCCTTCGGAGACCTTTAGCCAAATGAGAAGGAGGTTACTTAATTGAGCATTAATGTAGGGGGGACAAGGTTGGTAGAGGTAGGTGATAGGTAAATTTTGAATGTTTCTTACAGAGACTTGGTAAGAAGTTCTAAAGTGACAATTTATTCATATGACTTTTATAAAAATCATACCCGTTAAAATAACAAGTGTTTCATTATGTTCGATGGCCGGACAAAATGGCACCAAGTCGTTCACGTGACCAGTCGAAATATTGCGAGTTTCATCGAGATACGGGGCACTTGACGGTCGATTGCAAAGCCTTAAGATCTGATATCGTAGAGCTTCTCAAGAAAAGGTACTTAAAAGAGTACCTCTCTGAACAGGGGAGGAAAATATATGGGCTCGACAAAGAGCGAGGATGACAAAGAGACAACCAAGCATAAAAGAAGACACCATCACCACCACCAATCAGGAAGATAATTGGAGCCATTTGTGGAGGCTCAGTTTTCAACGGCGATTCTGTCAATCAAAGGAAGGCACATCAGAGGAAAGCGAATTAAGCGACTGTCAGTTTGTTTGACAACAAACACTATGGGCATGTAATTTTGTTTCGTAGCAATGAGGCGTTTGGGCTTGATACTCTGCATGACGATGCCCTTGTTATCAGACTCAACATTGCGAACTGTGAGATTAGCAGAATACTGGTTGACAATGGAAGCTCAGCCAACATCTTGTTCCTCTCAACGTTGAAAGAGATGGAAATCAGCAAAGAGAAAATCGAGAAATCTCCAACGTCATTGGTAGGTTTCAATGGCGAAGCAACAACGACCATGGGGAGAATCAAGCTTCTAGTGTATGCAGCGGGGGAAAACAAGTTAACCAGTTTCCTAGTCATGGATTGCCCTTCAGGGTATAATATCATTTTGGGGCGACTTTGGATACATGCCATGAAGGCAGTCCCTTCGACGTACCACCAGACGATAAGGTTTTCGACGAAGCGAGGCATTCGGGATATTTGAGGAAGCCAAGAGGTAGCAAGGAGCTATTATGTAATGGCTATGAAGTAGAAAAAGGCTTTATAGCAATTACAGATGTCCCAGCAGAACAAGACGAGCAACCAAAGCTACATAGAATCGGCTCTTGAGCAGCTTGACGAAGTCCAAATCGACCCAGAGGATGAAAGGCGTACAGTAAAGATCGGGTCGTAGCTCAATGCGTGTATAAAATCCCAAATAATTGATTTTCTTAAAGCTAACGTTGATTGTTTTACATGGTCCCATGCATATATGCCTAGAATCGACCCGACCATAATCTCCCATCGACGAAATGTCGATCCAGACCACAGACTAGTCTGACAGAAGAGGAGAAAGCTTGGAATTGAACGAAACAACGTAGTGAAAGACGAAGTGAGGAGATTACTCGAGGCCGGCTTTATACGCCCTATCTAGTATCCCAATTGGCTTGCCAATGTGGTAATCGTAAGGAAAAAGAATAGGAAGTGGCGCATGTGCATCGATTTCACCAATCTGAACAAAGCCTACCCAAAGGACAATTATCTGCTACCGCATATCCATCGACTCGTCGACACAACAGCTGGCCGTGAGATTTTAAGTTTTCTCGATGCATTCTCTGGCTACAATCAAATCCTTCTGCATCCTGATGACCAAGAGAAGACTGCTTTTATAATAGAGCAGGGGATTTTTTGCTTCAAGGTCATTCCCTTCGAGTTGAAGAAGGCGGGAGCAACTTATCAAAGACTTGTCAATATGATGTTCGAACAACAAATTGGTAAGAATATGGAGGTTTACATCGATGACATATTGGTTAAGTCTCTGCAGGCTCATCTTCATGTTCAGCATTTACAAGAATGCTTCGACGTTCTTCAGAAATATGGCATGAAACTGAATCTAGAGAAGTGCATTTTTGGAGTGACAAGCGGCATGTTCTTAGGGTATCTCGTCACGAAGCAAGGAATCAAGGCAAATCCTAATCAGATTAAATCATTTCAATTGATGCCTTCTACGAGAACCAAGCGAGAAATTCAAAAACTAACTAGTAGAGTAGCCACACTAAGTCGATTCTTTGCCAGATACTCTGACAAATGTCTTCCTTTTTTCTAGTTGCTCAAGAAGAATATGAAGTTCGAATGGAACGAACAATGCGAATCGGCTTTCCAGGAATTGAAGAGGTACTTAACAACTCCACCGATCCTATCAAAGCCGAAAGAAGGCGAACCACTCTACCTATACTTGACAGTTTCAAAGACGGCAGTAAGTTTGGCCCTTGTCCGAGAAGAAGATGCGGTCCAAAAACCAGTATTCTTCGTGAGCCACACCATGTTGGATGCTAAAACAAGGTACTCAGTCGTTGAAGAGCTCGCACTTGCACTCATCATGTCGGCTCGAAAACTCCATCTGTACTTTCAAGGCCACACTATTGTGGTGTTGTCGTCGTACTCGATGCAAGCAATTTTGCACAAGCTGGACATCTTCGAAAGAATGACGAAATGGGCAGTTGAGCTGACAGAGTTCGACATCGAGTACAGACCTCAGACAGTGTTAAAGGCTTAGGTGCTTGTAGATTTTGTCACCAAATTGACAAACAAGCCTGAGAGACATGGATCGAGACATGGATTGTGCAAGTCGACGGATCGAGCAACGAGAAAGGGTCAGGAATAAGAGTGGTTTTAAAGTCCCCAACTGGCGAAGAAATCTAACAGAGTTTTCGATTGGGTTTCAGGGCAACCAACAATGAAGCGGAATACGAAGCTGTGATTGCTAGTATAAGGCTCATTGTCGTACTAGGGGCTACTGGACTTGTTGTTGAAAGCGACTCCACATTGGTCGTCAACCAGGTAAACGGAGAGTTCGTAGCATGAGATGAGAAGATGCTCCTGTATCTGAGCCTAATCACCAAGCTCAAGACCCAGTTCGACCAGTTTGAAATAACACATATACTGCAAGAACAGAACTCTAGAGCCGATGCACTTGCAAATTTTGGATCGATGGTCGAAGTCAGTGAAAAGAGATTAATCCCTTTGGAACGAATTGACAGTTCGAGTATTATGCCAGTCGGGAAGACGAATTATGTTCACCTGAGGGACGATTGGAGGACGCCCATTCAAATGTACATTTATGATAGCTGGCTTCCTGAAGACAAGCAGACTGCGAGAAAGATCAAAGTACAAGCTACAAGATACTGCTTGATCGATGGGAAACTCTATAGACGTTCTTTCATGGGACCTTATCTTCGATGTCTTGGAGAGGACGAGGTCGAGAAAGTCATTCAAGAAGTCCACAAAGGATCGTGTGGAAATCATTCAGGTGGGAGGTCACTGTGCAACAAGGTTAAAGGACAAGGATCCTACTGGCCGATAATGCAAAGCGACTGTGAGAACTTTGCTCGCAAATGCGACAGTTGCCAGAGGCACACTCCCATTATGCACCAACCAGCAGAAGAGCTTTCTTCGGTCAGTTCGCCATATCCTTTCATGAAGTACTCGATGGACATAATTGGACCATTTCCTCCGGCACCTGGACAAGTCAGGTATTTGCTCATCCTCACGAATTATTTCTCCAAATGGGTCAAAGCTGAAGCATTTGCGGACGTTAAAGAACGAGATGTTGAAAGGTTCATTTGGAG
Source organism: Artocarpus hirsutus (assembly GCA_946598075.1). Taxonomy (NCBI): domain Eukaryota; kingdom Viridiplantae; phylum Streptophyta; class Magnoliopsida; order Rosales; family Moraceae; genus Artocarpus; species Artocarpus hirsutus. Next base: position 3,944 of record CAMOHE010050194.1, read on the forward strand.
GAATATCATCTGTCGGTTCGGAGTTCTGAGGGAGATCATCATTGACAACGGCTCTCAATTCATCTCCTCGTCCTTTAAGAAGTTCTGTTGCAATTGGGACATTATTTTAAGCTTCTCAACACCAAGGTACCTGCAAGGAAACGAACAAGCAAAAGCAACGAATAAGACGATCATGAAGAATGTAAAGAAGAAACTTAAGGCAAGAAAATGACGTTGGGTTGAGGAACTCCTGATGGTGTGGGCTTATCGAACTACTCCGAGAAGGGCGACCGATGAATCACCATTTTCGCTTGTATATGGAACAAAAGCTGTTATTCCTACCGAGATAGTCGCCCGAGATCTTCAAGTCAATTATTCTTTCCTAAACGAAGCAAAAAATGATGAGATGATGCAGGATGCATTGGACTTGATAGATAAGAAAAGGGACAAAGCTGTCTATCGTCGAGGTTGCTACCAACAAGCCGCCGCCAGATATTACAACCAGAAGGTCAAGGTTAAAAAGTTCCAAGAAGGAAAATTCATGCTCAGAAAAGTCTTTCAGAATACGAAAGAAGCTAATGCTGAAAAATTGACGGCTAATTAAGAAGGACCTTATCGAATACGGTCAGTTGATCGAGATGGAGTATACAAGTTAGAGAAGCTGGATGGATCCCTCCTTACCAAGAGCTGGAACACGAATCATTTGAGGAAGTACTATGTGTAACATCCATTTTACTTTGTTATGTAATTGAACTGCGTTTGGCTTGATCCCCTTACATGGGGTATGTAGGCAGCTTGTGTACTATAGAAACGAGTGTAGGCGCTTTATTAATTCGAATTTTATTTCCTCAAGATAATTAACAAGTTTTTTTCTCAGGAAACGCGGCTAAGCTTTCTAATACTTCAGACTGCACCATCTCGATCTAAACTTTCGCATTGCAGTCTTCATGGTGCAACTACAGATTCGACCAGCTTGATTCGTACGCTTTCACCTTGCCATCTTCATGGCTCAACTACAAATCCAACCAACTCAATCCGTACGCTTTCACCTTGCCATCTTCATGGCTCAACTATGGATCCGACCAGCTCAATCTGAACTCTCGCATTGCCATCTTCATGGTGCATTTCGAATCCGACCAGCTCGATCTGAACTCTCGCATTGCCATCTTCATGGCGCAACTATGAATCCGATGCTCGATCCGTACGCTTTCAACTTGCCATTCATGGCTCAACTGCGGATCCGACCAGCTCAATCTGTACGCTTGACTTTGCCATTTTTCATGGCTCAACTACGGATCCGACTGGCTCGATCTACACTCCTTCACCTCGCCATCTTAATGGCTCAACTTTGGATTTGGCCGTATCGATCCGACCATTCTCTATGGTCATTTTCATAGCTAACTTTTGGACTCGACTAGTTCAATTAGCACAGCTCGTGCTGCCATAATCATGGCCTTGAACTCGATCAATTCGATCCAAAATCGTATTCGCTAATTGGTGCCATAGTCGGGGTTAATAAAATAAAGAAAATTCTATCAACTTTAGGATTTTGATTTTACATTTTTGTTGTCGATTATAGCTTTATTCGAACTCTCAGTCTTACGCATCTATTTCATGGCTCAAGGACATGCTTGGCTCGATCGATTCTAAGAGTCTTATATGAGAAGTTCGATTTATGCCTGAATAGTGGCCGTGATTTATATTATAATGATCCCTTTGGATTGGATACTTCGATTTATCGTGTATTATTGGTTTAGTTACTTTCTGATTATTTACCAAGAGATTGATCGCTGCATACGGGATAAAAGCGTTGTTAATCTACTGTTGAATTCAAAAAGTTAAATTTGAGATTTCAAGTTTCGTTTGTCGGAATAAAATATTCGATACAAACAAAACAAGAATGACAGTTCAAATATAAAATAGAAGAATCTTTCAAGAATCTCCTCCCTCCACAAGTTGAGCATTTTCACCCTCGATCAGCTCGACAATTGGAGGCTCAACGACTTCTCCAGTTGGAATCAAAGCAGCATCGGGCTCAGGGGCAGGGGGCTCGACAGAAACTTCTTGACAAGCCGATTCGCCTTGGATATTCGGGTCATCCGTCGATAGCAATTCTTGGAGCTCCTTGATTTCTTCGTCGATTGTTTCGACGCTGAGTTGGCCTGACTTGAATTCTAACAAGATCTTAAGTCGTGCCTTGAAGGAAGAAGTGCAGTGGACCTCGAGCAGCTGCTCCTTGATTTCTTCGATGTCCTTGTCTTTTGTAGTCACTGTCTTCTTCAAGACGTCGACTTCTTCTTTGGACAGTCGAAGGCTGCTAGACAAGCTCAATACCTTCTCGTTCGACCTGTTTAATGCGTCTGCGACGTCGTTAAGCTCCTTCTGTTTGTTCTCTCTCTCTGCTTTCACCTTCTTCAACTCTTCTTTAAGCTTTCTACTTTTCAACAGCTCTTGCTCGTACTTGCAAGCGGCCTTGTTCGCGAAGAGATTATGAAACAAAAGAGCCTGCATGATGAAATTTCAGTATGGAATAATGCGATCGAAGTCAACATAATTGAACGTTTGGAGATTTACCTGCCCTATCGTTGTAGCCAATTCATTGTAGAACCATGCGAATGGCTTCCCCTCGAGAAGTTCCTCGTCTTTGTCGAAGTAAAAATTTATAGCTGCTCTTGTTGCCGCCTCCTTTGTCTTCCATTATGCTGACGTCTTCTGGAACGTCGAGGGTCTTTTCGCAAACGCTTTGTTCGACATCCCTAGTCGAAGCTGTAGCCTCACCACTATTTCTTTTCTTCGATGGTGGGGGCTATATGTCAAAAGGGGGAAGTGGAGGAAGATTAGATGAAATGGTTGGAGGAGTCACTTCTTTTGTACTGATGGCTCACTTGCATTGGTCCTCTTTTTCTTCGTCGCTTTGTCCACAATTATCTTCTTTCGCATCTCACCAACTGAGGGCAATGAAACCTTCATGGTTGAGAGCACAGCTTCTACGAGATGAACGTCCTCGTTAGATAAGGGGTAATATATTTGGACGGACCGTACAGTCGCTGAAGTGCATCGCGGCATATAAAGACCCAACCAACTTGTTTTGGAAAACGAATAGGAATACCTGTTGGGACTTCTTTAAAGCGTTTCCAAATCGAAGACTTCTGGAGTCGATCAGGTTGTGAGATTTCAACCCAAGTCTGTCCCTTTAGAGCTAGTAATGCGTCCAACCTCACTTGGAATCTTTCGCCGATTAGTGCCGGATGATTCAATTTGTAATTTGCAAGGAAAGAGATTACTTATGATTAGTTGGAATTACTGCTTGAAATATAAGGAGTAATGATACTTACCAATATGACCAAAAGCGAATGGAAAAAGAAATCGAGCAGTTAGTTCGAAGGAGTCGCTATTAATCGCCATAAAAAAGTATCGCTCTTCCCAGTGCCTATCAGCGATTACAAACTCTGTTATTAGCTGCTTTGACTGCCTATACATGAAGTAGAAGCGGCTCAAATTCTTGTTGTTCGGCTTCAGATAGTAGCACCTGAGGAAATCGTATATATCGAAATCGATTCCAGCCTCCTCTATCAAGACCATAAGGGCTATAAGCAGTCGGACCCCATTCGGCCTAAGTTGAGTCATGGGAATATAGAAGTGGCCGATGATCTCAATCATAAATTTCAGGATCGGTAGCCGAAGGCCAAGTTCAAACCATTTAGTGTATACACAAAAGCAGTTATCATTTTGTGTATTTGCTCGTTCCCTCGGATAAAATAAACGTATTTCGACCGAGTTTGAGATTCCGTACTTCGATCTAATTGTTTGTAAATTCCCTTCTATTAAAACGAACTCTGGATTCTTTACGAAAAATGATACTTCTTTGGTTGGAGAAATGTACTTCCTCCTTTCAATCTATTCGATATAATCGACCCTTGCTGAGGGACCTGCAGGTTGGTTTCGTTCTGCTCTTTGGTTCGACGCCTCTCCTCTGGTCTCGACTCCAGTCATTCTCACGCTCGATTTGAGCATGGTTTGTTGGCAAATCATTTCATCTACTTCCCTTTTGTTGCTACTTGACCAGAGGTCCTCGCCATTGCTGGAGCTCAAATCAATGATGACTGCCTTTGATATTTTTACGGAAACATGACTATCAAAGGAAAACTAGGGTTTTGAAGATCAAAAAGCTGAAGAAAACTTGGAAGGCGTCAACAGTTCTTGAGTATTCTAGGGTTGCGACAACCAAACAAGTCCAACAGTCACTGATTTTCTTGGGAAATGAAGCGTGTTCGGTATCAAAATGCTCGAAATTGAAAGAAAAACAAGATTATGGAAAGAAAATCGCAAGAAAATTAGAAGAGAAGAAGAAAATCTTGCCTGGAAATCTTGGAGAAACAGAGGGAAAATCGCCTTGAGTTCGAAGAGAGAGACGGAACGAAAAGGTGAGAGAAAGTGTGAGTTATATACTGCCCGAGGATACCAAATCGACGACTAAAATTGATCCAGAGCCATTTGATCCAAGGGCTGTGGTTACGTGTCTTTTTGAATTCCTGTTCAAACTGAGGCGGTGTCCTTTCGAATCAAACGCGTGCGTAGCATTGCAGTTATATTTTTGGGTCTACCAATTGCATGATGACACGTGTTGCAGGTAATTAAGTATCGCGATTTCCCGAGGAAAGGTAATGATACAAGTATAGATGCGAAGGTATCAATCAAAGTCACGTGTCGTCAGGTTAGGGCCTGATTTTCATTCACTCCTATAGTCCACTCGACTAAAGAGTGGGGGGCTAACTGTTGGGGTGCAATTTAGTCAGGCCCAAATTCCGATGGACCTGAGCGGCCCAATAATAAAGATGACCGAATAGATCGAACGAAACAAGCCCAATCGAATAAGCGTTTCGTATGGTTCGATTACTTTGTTTGGAGACATTTTGTTCTCTTTATCGTACGGGATAATTTGTGCTCGTTTTTCGAAGTCTTCGACCGGATCGATCGTTTCGAGCTGACAACACGAACTGACGGTTATAACAGGTCTAGTAATGGGCCCAAACGTGGGGGGACGTGATTTTTGTAGCCAATATCCAATCGACATGTGTCTCATTATTGCAGTTACTTACAAAACACTATCTCACTCTGCCAGACGGTTGAGAGCCATAATTTTTCTTCATCCTATATAAGGGAAAGGCTGTTTTGTTGTGCGACAGAGAAAAAAAGATAAAGAAACTCTACCGAATTGCTTTCTCATTTTCTTTGGTATTTTCTTGAAATCTGTACTCAGAACACCACAGTAAATTATAGTGGATGTAGCTCTTTATTAACAGAGTGAACCACTATAAATCTCACGTGTCATTCTTATTACAGTTTTATTTTGTTCATTTCACTCTAATCTTGCACATAAACTCGAGTTAACAGGTTTAGTTAACAGTGATTTAAAAGCCCAAGTTCCTAAACAACTCGATCCAAAATTCCAACATTTGACTATAGATTCACCATCTACAATATCTTAGATTGTGTTTGTATTTTTGCTAAATATAACATTTATCCTAGGGTTTTTAAAATTTAAAAAAGTTATTACAATATAAAACTCTCACATGTTACAATTTTTAATCAAAATTTCCATTTCTGACTACTTTACCAAACAAACTATTAGAATACACCCGTAGCTTAACACTCAACTCCTCATAGCCTCACTATTGTTTTCCACATTTCGATAATCGATATTCCTGATAGAAAAAGGTAAGTGCACTTGCAACAAACTCGTCCGTTAAAAGAATTACTCATCTCCCAACTGCTTTTCACCATTCTGCTTCAGAAAGAGGGTAGTTTTAAATATTTGGGGGGTCAATTTTCTGTTCGAATAAAACTCATATTAGGATGAATGTAAAACGCAAGCCTATAGGCTTCGGCCAAACAAATCCCACCCTCTCTCTCACATCACTCTTAAAAAAACGAGATTTGTGTCTGACCATAGATATATATATATATATATATATATATATATATATAAAGTATAAAAAACATAAAAATAAGATAAATAGAGACATTAACGAAGCAAGGGTTACATTTTGCAAGTGTTTCAATGCAACTTGACCATAATAACAAAGTACAACAACAACAACTATCAAAGAAGTTTTAGATATTCTCCCTCTACAACAACAAGACTAAGACGCTATTTTGTGATAAATATGAATTTACAGTTTAGATGAAAATGCAGACCGTGTCAATAGCATTGCCACATATAATGTCTCGGAAAGCATAGTAGCCATAAGAATATAGTCACCAATGTTGTTTTTGTATTTCAAAGTCGTACCCTTTTGACATCATTTTCGGGAACATTTGCATCGTTCCCGTTGCCTCTGGCGGAAACAGATGATTGGCCTTGGACCTGCAGAGATGTAAGTGTATGGTCATTCATTTGTAAAGATCTTAAAAGACCTACAACTCTCTTGTTCAACCCCCTCTTTCTTTCTGGTCTTCATCGGATGGACTAGAACATATCTTTTAAATATTATCAGACTGAAATATGGTTACAAACTCTCACGGTTAAATTGCCTATTCAAAATCTCAATATACTATAAAAAAGAAGTAACCTTTGCAAAATATATCTTCTAAATTTTCGAAAATAGAAACTTACAGTTTCATCTGGAACAACTGCATATCTCTCTGAAGGCGAGACCCATGTTTTCCCTGCAGAATAAAAAGGACAAGCCATTACTATCAAGAAATCAATTTATAAGTTGGCATTGAAGAACTACTGAGGTTATGAGGAGAATACGGCACCTAGTGATGGATCAACGTTTGATGACTTTATCTGCTGTCCGCTATATCCGTCCACACTAAGGGCCTCTATCATTTTCGGAGTATTCCTTTAATGCAAGAAACATCCCATTTTAAGAAATGAAAACAAGATTTAAGAAGACTCCAGTTTCAAGTTCCAGAAACACAGGAAAGGAAAAGCAACTGTGGCAACTGAAAAAAGCAACAAATGATGCATCTATTCAAGTTAACAATGTCATCTAAAAAGTGATAATTCAGAGAAACAAGCTCGTACATGTAAAAATGTGGATGGTCAAGGAACAAGAAAAATACAGCAGGAAATACATAAGACAATACACAGACGTAGACACATTCTGATATTAAAAAGAGGTAAATGCCTTTACCGATCAACAGATTCGCCATGCCCAAGCTGTCCATTTGTGCCTCTTCCCCACGAAAAGACATTTTGTTTTTCAGTGACAGCAAGCGTGTGTCTCCATCCACAAGAGATCTTTATTACTTTCTGTCAAAGCCCAAAAATATGCACATTTAAGAAAAAGTAAATAAATAATTGAAAAGCGAAGAAAGAAGAAAAGAAAAGCATAAGATGCAATAATAACAACATATATTCAACTTCAGAGTTGGAGTCAAAGAGAAGTAATCTTTATGAACCGAATGTAAGTAAACCATTTTAGGAGCTACAGTTACAAGAAAATGCCTGCTCATGGGGAAATTTAACTTCCACAGGTAAACAATGGTCTATATTATCGCCAACTCCAACCTGCCCAAACTGCATAAAAAGTAGAAAAGTATGTAACTAACAATATCTGAATTATCCCAAAACTAGCTAGCCAAAAGATGAAGCAGAATGAAATCACACACACACACACACACAACAACAACAACAAAAAAACAAAAACAAAAACAACAAAACAACAAAACAAAAACAAAAACAAAAAAACAAAAAAAAACAAAAAACAAAAAAAGAAAAGAAAACAGATGCTTCATAGAGGAAAACAAATTATGCTACTTACAAATATCTATGACCAATAAAAGAACAAAATATGTTTGTATATTGTTTCACACAGAGTCATATTAAACAAAATTATATGTTACGAAAAGGAATGCATAAGAGTATGTGTTGGAATATTAGGTTTCAAAAGTCAAAGAGATAGTTGTCACCATATTATATTTGGAAAATAGATCAGTTTTTTATTTACATTTATTTTTTCCTGATTTAAAGGATGTTTGTTTTTATTTTTTGTTTTTTTTCCTGTTTTGTCTATTGTTTCCGTATCTGGAATCATTTTCCTTATTTTTTGATTGATTATTGTAATCAATATAAGGGCTTTCTGCCATTATCAATAAAAAAATTCAAGATTTTCATTTGTGTAGCTTGATTTCATGGCATCAGAGCCCCCACTGGGACTCCTTTTACCGGCGACCTTTTTTTTTTCTTTGACTTGCATTCCCGTTCCTCACAGCAGTCACATTTTTTTCGGTTGGTGTTTGCACTCGCATCACCGTCAACCTCTGTTGTTCTTCGACCAGCGTTCCTGCTCTCCTCAACGGCACCGCATCACCGGCGACCTTTGTTTTTTTCTCCGACCTGCGTTCCTGCTCTCCTCACCGGTGGCTTCTGATTTCTTCAACCATGGCAAATCCTTCTACTCAAGATTCTTCCTCTTCTACCACTACTCCCGTTTCCATTTCAAATATAAGTTCTGGCAGCCCTACCTTACAAAATACCGAGCATCTCTCCCTCCAAATTACCCAACATAAATTAAACGGGTCCAATTACCGTGAATGGGCTCAATCTATGAGTTGGGCACTGAAAGGAAAGGGTAAATTTGGCTATATCAATGGAACTAATCCTTCTCCTCTGCCTGATTCATCAACGTTTCCAACGTGGGAGGCAGAGAACTCTATCGTGATGGCTTGGTTGGTGAACTCAATGGAGAACCATATTGGAAGGACATTTCTATTTTGCAAAAATGCAAAAGAAATTTGGGATTTAGTGAAGGAGACCTACTCGGATCTTGAAAACACGGCTCAATGTTTTAAAATGCATTCAAAAATCTGTGATGCAAAGCAAGGGAACAAAAGTGTGACCGAGTACTTCAACTACATCATGGAACTTTGGCAGGAAATGGATTCCTATTATGACAACAACTGGCATTGCAAGCAAGATGCCGCTAAATATGCCGCTGATGTTGAAAAAGACAGGATATTTGATTTTCTGCTTGGTCTCAACTTTGAGCTAGAGGGGTGGCAAAACGGGTTAACGGGTCGGGTTCGTGTCGGGTTGGAGTTAATTTTTACAAAAATAGGTCGACACTAACCCGACCCGTGACCCGAACAGGTTGAGAATTCTCAATCCGAACCCGACCCGTTTTGATACGGGTTGGCACTAACCTGACCCGTGTCAACCCGTTTCTTATGCACAGTGTCAAAAAAAAATGACTCGCGACCCGTTTTTGACCCGTAACCCGATTGTAACCCGCAACCCGTTTTTGACCCGCGTACATTAATATATATAATATTAAAAAAAAACATAAAATTAGAAGAGTTTCATACCATTTCAACAAGAAGATGAGTGATAAGAGAGGTAAGGTTTGATCTTTTATGGGCTTATATTATATATGAAATAATATTAATTTTTTAAAATTTAATTAATTAAATAAGGGTCAAAAACGGGTCATTTTCGTGTCAGACGGGTTGACCCGAACCCGACCCGTTTTTTGACGGGTCAATTTCGGGTCGACACTAAAATGACCCGTGGTCAAATTTTTCGACACTAACCCGCAAAAAATCGTGTCGGATTCGTGTCGTGTCGTCGTGTCGCAACCCGTATTGCCGGCCCTAAGCTAGACGAAGTGAGGGGTCGTTTGTTGGGCACAAAGCCACTTCCCTCAATTCGTGAAGTTTTTTCTGAGGTTCGGCGTGAGGAGACTCGGAAGATTGTGATGATGAACCCTACTAAATCAACCACTGCCGAGGATATGCAGAATTCAGCCCTAGTGTCAAAG
>CAMOHE010050194.1:13709-25182 GCA_946598075.1 Artocarpus hirsutus
GGGAACAAAAGTGTGACCGAGTACTTCAACTACATCATGGAACTTTGGTAGGAAATGGATTCCTATTATGACAACAACTGGCATTGCAAGCAAGATGCCGCTAAATATGCCGCTGATGTTGAAAAAGACAGGATATTTGATTTTCTGCTTGGTCTCAACTTTGAGCTAGACGAAGTGAGGGGTCGTTTGTTGGGCACAAAGCCACTTCCCTCAATTCGTGAAGTTTTTTCTGAGGTTCGGCGTGAGGAGACTCGGAAGATTGTGATGATGAACCCTACTAAATCAACCACTGCCGAGGATATGCAGAATTCAGCCCTAGTGTCAAAGGCAGCAAAAGAATCACAAGAAGGACAGCGTGGGAGATTACGGTGCAATCACTGCAATAAGCCAAACCATACCCGCAACAAGTGTTGGGATCTACATGTAAAGCCTCCTGATTGGAAGCCCAAAAATCAGCGTAAGAAGGCAGCAAACACAGTTTTATCTTCAGCAGAAATGGACAAGAAGAAGAGTTTCTTTTCTACTGAACAAATAGAGCTTTTAAAGCAGTTCATCATTGGTCAAATCCAACAGACAGTGCCACCAGAAAAAACAACAACTGCTAGTGCTTCCTATGCTGTAAGAGGTAACACAAGAACTGCTTTACTGATAAAAAAGGAACCTGAGTTGCCTTGGATTACTGACACAGGAGCTACTGATCATATGACTGGGTCTAGATCATCATTTTCTACAATTAAAACCTGTAGGGGTAATAACAGTGTTTCAGTTGCTGATGGTACTACCTCATATGCTAAGGGTCAAGGAGATGTGAATCCCCCCGAAGTAACTCTCAACTCAGTCCTTTATGTTCCGAATTTCCAATATAATTTAATATCTGTGAGCCGGTTGACAAGACATTTAAATTGTTCAGTGACGTTTTTTCCTACCTACTGTGAATTGCAGGACCTAAATTCGGGGAGGATGATTGGCAAGGCTAAGGAATTCAATGGACTATATTATTTAAATGGTACTCAATCGGCCTCAGGCTCAAATTCTCCGATTGTTGGTTCTATGTCCGTCGTGTCTAATTTAGATGTGTTGTTATGGCATAAGCGTCTTGGTCATCCTAGTTTTATGTATTTAAAAAGGTTGTTACCCCATCTATTTGTGAATAAAGATGTTCTTTCATTTCAATGTGAAGATTGTATTCATGCAAAACTAACTAGAGCTGTGTTTCAACAAAATTCTTATAAACCATCTAGTCCTTTCCATATCATTCATAGTGACAGTTGGGGACCATCCCGTGTGTCTAATTTATCTAGGGCAAAATGGTTTATTACATTTATAGATGATCATACACGGTTCTGTTAGGTGTACTTGATAAAAGAAAAATCTGAAGCATTTGATGTCTTTCAAACCTTGTACAAATTTATCACAAATATTTTCCAGACCAATATACACATTCTTCGCACAGACAATGGGAAAGTATTTTTCAAGTGATTTCACAAAATATTTAAATGATAAAGGAATTCTTCACCAAAGTTCTTGTGCCTACACACCTCAGGAAAATGGGGTGGCGGAACGAAAAAACTGTCACCTTCGAGGTAGCCCGATCAATGATGTTTGCGAGTCATGTTCCTAATATGTTTTGGGGAGAGGCAACTCTCACTGCGGCTTATCTCATCAATCGACTACCTTCAAAAATACTTGATTACCATACCCCGGTGAGTACACTCTCAAAAGCCTATCCAAGTGTCCGTTTATTCAGTTCTATCATTCCTCGAGTATTAGGTTCCACAGTGTTTGTGTATAACCATGGTCCCAGTCGTGGTAAACTTGACTCCAAAGCTTTTAAGTGTATTTTCCTTGGGTATTCTCCTACACAAAAGGGTTACAAATGTTATTGTCCTTCCATCAAAAAACTCTGTGTCCTATGATGTATCTTTCATTGAGAGTCAGCCATTCTATCCAGATATATCTCTTCAGGGGGAGAACAGTCATGAAGAGATCCATTGGGACCCTTTCATTTCTCTTCCAATTCTAACCACTCTTCCTTCATTGACATCCGATTCTCTTCCGTCGTCGATGTCCGATTCTCTACCTTCGTCGTCATTCGATTCTTCTGACCCATCATCTCCAATTATCACTCCAACTATTGATGATTCCGTGCCACAAAAACAAGATCCAATCCCAAGTCGTATTGAGCAACAGAGAGAGATCCAAGTTTATAGCAGACGAAAAAAAATTCCTCAACCAAGCCTTGAGTCCAATCCGAATGATGGTCAGTTACAGAGGGAGTCTGAAGAGGTGGTTGATGATCTTGATATACCCATTGCTCAGAGGAAAGGAGTAAGGTCTTGTATAAAGCATTCTATTCATAATTTTCTAACTTATAGAAGATTGTCTCCCAGATGTCAGGCTTTTACAGCTTGTGTGGATAGCGTTGAAATCCCAAAAAATGTAGATGTTGCATTACAAGATCCAACATGGAGAACAGCAGTGATGGAAGAGATGAATGCTCTTGTGAAGAATGGAACGTGGGAAGTGGTTTCATTACCAGAAGGAAAGCGACCAGTTGGATGTCAATGGGTGTTTACTGTTAAGCATCATGCAGATGGCACCATTGAGCGCTATAAGGCCAGGTTGGTTGCACAGGGGTATACCCAGACGTTTGGGATTGACTATGAAGAAACATTTGCACCAGTTGCTAAACTGAATTCCATTAGAGTCTTACTTTCTCTCGCAGCAAATCTGGATTGGGAACTACATCAGATGGATGTTAAAAATGCTTTTCTCAATGGGGATTAGATGAGGAGATATCTATGAAGATGCCCCCTGGGTTTGAAGGAAATTCAGAAGGAAAAGTCTGTAAGTTAAAAAAATCTCTTTATGGACTTAAACAGTCTCCTAGGGCTTGGTTTAAGAAATTTACTCTCACAATGAAGAGTTTTGGCTACACCCAAGGTCAGTCAGATCGGATTCTGTTTATTAAACATTCTCCCATAGGCAAAAAGACTATTTTAATTGTTTATATGGATGATATCATTATAACTGGAGATGATACTGAGGAAACGACGAGTTTGAAAAAGAAGTTGAGTTCTGAGTTTGAAATCAAGGATCTTGGTGGTCTCAAATATTTCTTAGGAATGGAAATTGCCAGAAGCACTAAAGGCATTTTCATTTCCCAGAGAAAATACACTTTAGATTTGTTACAGGAAACAGGAAAACTTGGGAGCAAGCCTGCCACTACTCCTCTCGAAGGTAATTGGAAAGACCATTGTGAAAAAAAGGAAAAACTAGTGGATAGAGAGAGTTACCAGAGACTTGTTGGAAAGCATATCTATCTATCCTTGACCCGACCTGATATAGCATTTGCAGTCAGTGCTGTGAGTCAGTATATGCATGCTCCAACCCAGCAACACTTAGACACAATTAATCATATACTGAAGTATCTGAAGGGTTGTCTGGGAAAAGGTCTTTTGTTCAAAAAGACTCAGAACAAGAATATAGAGGCTTTCGCAGATGCAGACTGGGCTGGTTCACATGAAGACAGACAATCCACATCAGGGTATTGTACTAAGGTTTGGGGAAATCTCGTGACTTGGAGAAGCAAGAAGCAAGCCGTAATGGCTCGTAGTAGTGCTGAAGCTGAATTTAGAGCAATTGCTCTTGGAATGTGTGAACTTCTATGGTTGAAAAGGTTACTCAAAGACTTGAAGATTCATGAAACAACTCCAATGAAATTATACAGTGATAGTAAATCAACCATAAGTATTGCACATAATCCTTTTCATCACGACAGAACCAAGCATGTGGAAATTGATAGGCATTTAATCAAAGAAAAAATTAAAGATGGTGTGATTGATTTGTCCTATGTCCCCACTACTCAACAAGAAGCTGATGTTCTCACAAAAGCAATGCCAAAGTCAGGATTCAAAACCTTGGTGAACAAGCTGGGAATGATAGATATCTATTCACCAGCTTGAGGGAAGTGTTGGAATATTAGGTTTCAAAAGTCAAAGAGATAGTTGTCACCATATTATATTTGGAAAATAGATCAGTTTTTTATTTACATTTATTTTTTTCTGATTTAGAGGATGTTTGTTTTTATTTTTTGTTTTTTTTTCCTGTTTTGTCTATTGTTTCCTTCTCTGGAATCATTTTCCTTATTTTTTGATTGATTATTGTAATCAATATAAGGGCTTTCTGCTATTATCAATAAAAAAATTCAAGCTTTTCATTTGTGTAGCTTGATTTCAGTATGTATTATCATGTGCTTGGCCCTTTGGGAGATACAAGAGAACACAATTACCTGGCACCGGCTGCTTATCATCCATGGTAAAATTTGTCAACCAAGAGATGGTCAACGATTAACCCAATAACCTTTCAATGATTTCATAATGTAATATACGTCAAAGATGAAAAACCAACGATATAGGACTTCCTACCTTGTTCCATCCCCAGCCATAAAGTTTTCCCTCAGATGTTAGTGCCATTGTATGCCTCCAACCGCCTGATATCTAAAGAGATTCAAGCCAACAGAAGCTCAATCATGAATTTTAAAAGAACAAATGAAATCTCTTCGTGTCTAAAACAAAAATATTGCCAAGTCTTAAAAGTTTCACATAACCAAACATACTTTACCAACCAAATGTATCACATTAAAGATGATCTCTAAGTTATAATGAGTTCAGTGAATTGAAACAATATCCAAATTCACGTGTATGCAAACAGAGATCAGAGCTGGTCATAGTACCCAGAAACTTTTATAGCAATATATCTCGCTCTTTTTTATATGAAGGAGATTAGAAAGGTAATTATCAGATCTAATCCACATCTGATTGTACTGAACTCTTTTCTATGAGTTTAGCCATTAATGTTGGTCCTAAAAAAACAGAAATGCATGCAATATATGAAGACCGTGCTTCAACTTTGATAATAACTTTAGTCACATCAAAACTGAGATCATTGTAACAACTAAAGAAATGGATAAATTCCATAACTGTAGATCTGTAGGGTTTCAGTCCTTGAACTCATAAAATCAAGAATTTGAATGCACAGCCAAGTCTAACATATGTTAACAAATAAATCCAATGTGAATTTTCAAAAGTCCAACAAGAGTAAAATCATATTGTTGATAACTTTAACATATGCGAAAGAAAAAGTACTCCTATGCAGTGACTCAACCCTAAAGCATGCAAAATACATCCATGCACAATCAAGAGGAAGTACAGGGGAAAGTGTCGAAATACATCTTTAATGCATCAGCACCAAGTGGTTCAACTTGCAATACACCTGCCAAAGTTGGTTCTTGAAGTGAAAAAGAAAAAAATAGCTCAAATCTGTAGCTAACTATGTAATTTATTCACAAATAAAGCAGCAGCTCGTCCTTGAACATCCAAGGAATAACAATTACGAATCAAACTACTAATGCCATCCTCTCAAGTACTAAAAACCCCACACTATAAAAGGTTATCAAAATCTGGTTCGCTAAGCCATCATATGCAATGAAAGGACAAAGATCTCACCTGAGAAACAACACTGCCGCTCAAGGCTTCGAGCTTGTGAGGAGAAAGGTGATCCTCGAAATCCCCATGACCAAGTTGACCATATTTGCTCCAACCATAGGTATATAAAGCGCCAGATGAGGAAACAGATATCGTATGCCGCCATCCACAAGCGACCAAAATCATCTTTTCAGCCTGAAGTTTGTGACAACAATAAAAGTGGATTTACAAGAAGAAGGAAAAACAAAAACAAAACAAAAGCAATCAAACAATCAGAGCAAGAATTTAATTGATTCAAAACCATGCAACATACTCAATTATTGTCATGTGGTAACTACTTTTAACATGGAAAACAACAATTGTATAGCCAAAAAAAACTTAAAGAACTGGAAAGCAGAATTCATCCAAACATGGTTTCTGGGATGAATAAATTACACAGATTCCCTCTAAAAATGCATTATTATGGGATATAACACTACATAAGAAATATCAAAGACGTTAAAATAAATGACAGAACACACTCGAACAAAACCAAGAACTTCATAGGAAAGAGCAAGCTTTCCTTGCTAAATAGAGCAAAGAACCAAAAGGTCACGTGCTATACCCTTAAACAACATCCGACCTCACAGCAAGTGCAAAACAAAATTCCATACACCAAGTCCCATATCAGCTATGTACTTGGAAATCTTGGGCTTAATATTGAGGTGGGGAGAGCAATTACAAGTTACAGAGCTTTGACTCATGATCTCTAGATCTCACAGACTACTTTCCCAGTAGACTGGAACCCGTGGTCTAATTCACTCTTCATATTGATGCAAAACCAAGAGAAGGGAATGAGAGATGGAAAATAAGACAGAAAATTGGGGAGGAATCAATACCAACAATATGACATGATTCATTAAAAATGGAAAAGGCTAACAGATAGGCAGTCCAAACTCAACTAGGACGCCTAAGAAAAAGATAATCAGAAATAAAATTAAATCTCACAATAAGATAACTGACCTTAAATAAACAATCGTGAACCCCTAGTTAACACATTAATCTAGTATCAGCCATGCAAACCAATTTCCAATAGCATGTAATACGTATCCAATTGACATAAGACTACAAGAAACCAAAAAGTTAAACCGTCACAAATTGTTATTCACGTAAAGGAACAAACAATACCAGATTTTAGACATACATCAACAGTCGAAACTTCCTCAGGAGCCAGACGGTCATTTCTGTCCCCTAAGCCCAAGTTTCCATATCGCCCCCATCCCCATCCATAGAGCGCCCCATCATCTGTAATAGCTGCAGTATGTTCAGCACCAGCAGCCACCATTTTGATTGAAATTCCCTATATAAAAATTAAATTCAAAGTTCTCAACTCATTTAAACAAATTATTCATATGTTCACTACTGGACTGAATAATTTGAAACCATATTTTTCTTATTTTCAATGCAATGATATAGAAGGCTTGAGAGACTTTCAGTTCATATAAATTATCTCTTTAGACTCAACAATTCAAGCTGCTGTGCATGATAAAAGTATAAAAGTGACAACAAACTAACTGGAATATTTATGTGAAGTCAAATCTATTCAGAAAGCAGGAGAAAAAATATCCTGCTCCTATTTTCCCCCTCACAAACACATGTATGCATGTCCAAACACGTTCACAGTCATATAAAAATAAAAACACGTATTACTTTCAGAAAGTGATGACAGTGAAAAGTGTGTAATCATATGCGTAAGCTTCTAATGTATAACTAAATTACCTCAAATGCTTGAATTTTCTGCGGGACAAGAGAATCCTCTAAGGTGCCCAGACCAAGTTGACCATTTTGGTTCCGACCCCAACTTCAATGAAAGAAAAGAAAAAGTTAAATTCATTGAAAAAAAGAAAAAAAAAACAGATACTTACTAAACATAGAATCAAGAATCAACAACACAAGAAACTAGAAACTTAACCTCCAACTTTAGTGAACAAAGGCAGCACATCAGAAATTCGAAATCCAAGAGAAGTTGACTAAATTTACAGAATCCAGCACAAATGCATAACTACCTAGAATGGGACCTCAAATATCATATTCAAGGCAAAAACTTAGTTCCTTATGTTTATGGAACTATGCTCAGCTTTTTGTCAAATATTTATTGTAGCATTCGCTATTATACGTGCAGGGATTCAAAAACTGGACCAAAAAACACAGTTTATGTGATGCTACTAACTTCAGAGAATTTAGCACACACTGGTTTCTGGAGTTTTATTACTAAATTGTGCTTCTCTTACTAATAGGCTGTTTGGTATACAGGTTCAAAACTGTTTAAGGTAGTTTAAACCACAAAGGCGGTTCAAAATAATTTTTGGTGAAGTAATAACTAAGGCTAGTTCAAACCATGAAGCGGTTTTAAACCGGCCAAAATCTCCAAAATCCAAACTTTATCCCCCTCAAGTTCACACAGTTTGAACCATTTTCTATAGTAAAAACCATTCTCATTCTTGTTTTTCTTTTATAAACTATAGTTTTTCAAACACCAATTCTCGTTATAAAGTTGATGTGATATATTATTCTCATTTTAAACCTTTACGTTCCAAACGGCAACTCAAAACCACCATTTAAACCATATAATTTAGAACCCACAGTTTAAACCATAAAGTTCTAAACCATACCATTCCGAGCCTATGCACCAAACGAACCATAAATGTTTAATGTTGCGAAGAAGGAAGCAAAGAAACAAAAGTTCCATTTCAAATTTTGAGGGGAAAGGGAAGGGGAGGGGAGAGAGAGAGAGAGAGAAATGTAGGACAAAATAAATAACCTTTGCACTTCCCCTTCCATAGTGACTGCCAAACAGTGGCTGTCACCACAAGCAATTTGCTTTATCCTTACACCATGCAATGCTTTTATTGGCTGCGGCGTGAACAAGTCACTAGAATTCCCATGGCCCAACCTCCCAAAGTCACCCCTGCAATCATTACAATGTACAATTATATCAGCTTAATGGAAAGAAGACGTGCCCTATGCATAGCAAAAATCTTTTTTCCTTGTAATTTTGATACAGAAATTGCTATAGACTAAATGTATGACTTTCTTTTGAGAAGGTTAAATAAGTGGTTAGTTTCTTTTCCAGTTACCTAAACCAAGTTGAGATTCAAAATTAAGAGCACGTACTCACATGTGAATAATAATTAAAAGAGTCAAGGCTTCTGAGGGAAGAAAAAAAGAAATGACATTTCATAAGCGCATATCTGAGAAAAAGAACAGACCATCCCCAACTGTAAACCTCTGCTTGTGTCTCAGAATAAGCAGTTGTATGATCAGCTCCACAAGTAACAGACACAATCTCATGGCCATCCAATGCACTCAATTGCGTAGGAGAAAGTCGATCTTCAGCGTCTCCATGGCCTAGCTGTCCATCCTCTCCTCTTCCCCAAGAGCAAACAACATTTCCAGCTGCACATGATGAAGGAGGTAACCATTCATCTCACCCTTTTTTCTCTATTGATAGAAGGAAAATAAACCATAATAGAGCGAAACACTACAAGAAGGGTAGGTAATTACTCTTTCGCAAGAAAGTACCACCTACCCATACTCAGAAGGGCTCAAAGCATACACTCTCTTAAAACATCAGACAGAAGAAATAAACAGAATACCAAAGTCTAACCTCAAAATGCGTACTGTAAAGGCTACACAACAAATCGGTCGTTTAATGAAAGTGCTAGTTATTTTCAGACTGAAGGCGGAGAATGTCAAGCTGGAACAAAAATTCTCAAGTGTTTTATGCAATCTTTTTTTTTTCTTTTTTTTCTTTTTTTTTTTTGGTTCTTTTTGTTGCACTATTCTCCATTTTCATCAATTAGATTGTAGCTCCTTTTGGAAAGAAGGATAGAAAGTAGAAATTAATAATTACTACGCAAAGAACAAAAATGCTATAGTTATTTCCTATAATGACTTATTTAGCCAAAATTCAAAAGTTGAAGAGATTCTACCATCAAAAAAGAACATTAGAGCTGATAGTGACAACAAAAAAGTAGTTACTCTAAGAGCATATTCTTCTTTGATTAACAAGTTTATGGACAAGAAAAAACTCAATTCTATCTTCAGATTCCACTCCAAGTCCAAGGAACTAAAAAGGCAATGTCGATAACAAATTACTTGATCAACTACATTTAGCAAAGCCAGTTCCAAAATCGAAGCGAATAAATTAGAATAAAACCAGCAAAACACACAATCCGATTCTCTCATGCCAAATCTAACAGCAAATACCGCGAATCACCTCAATTTTCTCGGCATCCAAACAGAAACAATTAAAAAAAATAAAAACAAAACAAAACAAAACTAAGGAGAGAGAAAAAGAAGTAATAAAAATGGAAGCTTACAGAGAAGAGCAACGGAGTGACTAGCGCCAGCAGATATGAGAAGAACACGACGAATAGGACCAGTAACTTCGCTCGCTCCGTCGTCCGCCATTGGAAGAAAGGGCAAAAGGATCAGCGACAGTCACTCGGTGGAGCGAGAGAAGAGAGAGGATTCTCTTCTCTCTTTCCCTGTTGCGCTGTCGGCGTTGGGGCCTAGGAGAAAGTCTAGTGATAAAATTCCACAATGTTGGAGCGCAGAGTGAGGCCCACACTCATTAATGTTGATGCAGATATTGACCATTTCACCGGGAATCCAACAAACGCACAAACAAAAAATAAATAAAAATGTTGACTTGTGACTTAGATCAGCTTGCGTTTATGGCTTTGATATCGGATTCGCACACAAATCAACGCGCCCTTAATATTTTCGATCCTGACTCGTTTAGAAAAGCATAAAAAGTGTGGGCAAAATTGTACATACGGTTGTCCTAGTAGGAGTTTGACAATCTTAAACTTTGTTTTGTGGACGTGTTGAAAATATCGTGGTGTAAAATTTTATAGTTTGAAATTAGAGTTTTAAGTTTGTTGTTTTGAAGTGTTTTTAATTAACATCTGAAATGTAAACTGAAAAATACTATTTAAACTAATATTTGGACGTAATAATTAATAGTGTGGTTGAAAAGAACTGACGTTTGGACAGGTAAAGAACAGTTTTGAACCAGAAGATGTAGTTAATAAAATAATATTATTTATTTTACTTATAAATCATAATAAAAATTATTATTAATAAGATAATATTAATAATCTAATAAAATAAACGTGTACTTATTAGATAATATTATTTTGTGCATAATTTTAAATATTAATAAATTAATTTACTAGATAGTAAATATTAGATAATTAACAATTTAAAATGTATATTTTTATTGTGTATTTAAAGTAAAATTAATCATATTACACATTGGTTGGCAAATTAATTATAAAATACATCTTCAGAAATTAGTATTAGGATAAATTTTATTTTTACCCTCAAATTTTGGTTAGTTTGTCGCTTTGCCACTTAAACTTTAAAACGTTAGCAAAAATACCCCCCAAACTTTAAAATATTAACGAAAATGTCCGCTCATAAAGTTTTACTTTTGCCTTTCAAACTTTAGTAAATATGTCATCTTTCCTCTTAAACTTCAAAAACTAGTATTTTTACCCCCTAAACTTTTTTTTTTAGCTAACAATTTTTCACATAAGTCAGAACTCAAATTACTCACTTAAGAGTCTTAAATTATGAACTAATTTAACAATTCTAACCTACCATTTTTTTGATGCTGTGTCGTTCTTTAGAAGGTTGTGTCGCTTTTTTTGGATTTATTGTTTATTAAATGAAAGAAAAAAATAAATTGTAAGCAAAAAATTTAAAGAATATGCAAAAAATATATATGCATATAATATATATATATATATATATTTTAAATATGTGTATATATGCATAGTCTATATAAAATACTTTTAACAAAACTGGGCATTAAACAATTCAAAAAAAAACTATTATTTAGCTAATAACTTTGAGTTTTGACTTGTTTGAAAATTTATTGACTAAAAACAAAAATGAAAACAAAATTAAAGGGTAAAAATACCAATTTTTAAAGTCTA
>CAMOHE010050195.1:3131-34668 GCA_946598075.1 Artocarpus hirsutus
TCAAATGAATGCATGATTCGATTATGCTTTCTTATGAACTTTCCTTATTTTCATCGTTTCTTATCTTCCATTAGGGCCCAAGTGTTCGTACCATTGTGCAATTTCATTAGGGTCTATGTAACACCGTGACCATATTTTATCCTTTAAACTCTCCTTGTTTCGGGAGTCGATACGACACTTTTCTTAACTTCTGGTGACATATTTACCAATTCATTTAATATGGTTGTCATACCAGGCATGAAATGATATTCACATGTTATCCATAAATTATAAGTTCGTATGCAATGTAGAGTACCCACAAGTACCTACTTCATAAACAACAATGTTTTCATGATCGTATACACAAGTATACCATATATTGCATGTAACAATACATAACATGATATACACTCAGGTATTTTATTCGTATACACAAGTACACCATATATTGCATGTAACAATACATAACATGATATACACTCAGGTATTTTAATCGTATATACACAGGTACCACATCTATATCTCTAGGCATTCATTTCATAGCAACAAACAAGTTCACATTGGAATTTATACCCTAATATGCATATTCTCGCATTCTACACCTACCATCTCATGCTGTAGGTGGGAAGGGTACTTACTTGTTTTTACGCACCGTAAAATCAACTTCGTTCTCCTTTCTCCTAGACTCCTAGGATCCTGTTGGCCAATTATAAAATTATTAGCCAATTTTCAATACGTTTCATCACAAAACGTTCATTACGTAATTGTTCGAGTTGTATAACTGTACACAACTTTACAAATATTAATTTTCTTATTTATGTCAAATTCTACCCTATCGTCACTTACGAAGAGTGAAAATCTTCCTAATCGCTTTCTTTTCTTGCTTAAGGCCATTCTAGAGCCTTTCGGGTTATTCGGGCAAAAATGACGATTTGGCCCTCCGTGGCCCTACGGACCTATTTAAGCTCGATTCCATTCTTTTAAATAAAAAGGCCACACATTAATTTCAAAATAATGTCCTAGTGGCTCAAAACCCTTTATTTCACACTTAAACCCCATTTTCATAAAACTTTACGTTTTAGCCCCTAAACCAAAAATTGTAACAATTTTGCCCTCGGGGTTAAAATTTTCTCTTTACATCAAAAATTCCTATTTTTCATAAGAAACATTTTTGCTTCAAGTACCATACCTCAAATCATTTTGAAAAATGATGTTTTTGCCATTTTACCATATTTGTACTTTTAATAAATTCTTGAAAATTCAAAAACTCACAAAATGTTGAGTTTTTCGACGAACCATCCACATTATATAACAGTTTCATCGAGATCTACAACTTTTATATTTTAACTTTTTTCAAAATCTCACTGTACAGGGGTGTTTTTGGCTGTTTTCGATTTCTGTCGATAAAGAAAGTTTTCTTTCAATTTAGTCCCTTGGACGTTTTTGTCAAATTCCTTTTTAAAACTTCAAATCTACCCCTGCAGAGTCTATTCCATGGCTTACTCAGGTTATTTTCGTGCTCAAACCTCATTTTTACACAATTTAACCATAAACTTGCAAAAATACTGTTTTATGCAAAAATTGACATTTTACACCTTAAATCAAAATTTTATCATCAAATCAGGTCATTCATCACATACACATGTAATTCCATCAAATATAAGCTTAAGAGCTCATATGGGTTTGAGAAAATAGAAATTAGAAATCAAACAAAATTTCAAAACTTTAAATATCAAAACTTACCAAAATAACCTCTTTTCGATTTCTAGCCTTGAAATCCCTTTTGATCTGCTTCTAAGTCTCCTTTTCACGCAAAATAACATGGGTTAACATCTCCCCTTCAACCCATGAAAAATCCCTTGAAAACTCAATAAAAAGTTTAGAATTTTACCTTTAATCTTGTAAAAATCTTTGGGGCTTGCTTCTAAAATTGTTTTGGGGTTATTTTTATAATTTTTGGGGTTGAGAAAATTTTCTTGATGCTTCAACTATGGCTGCCGTGGGTTCTTGGAGAGGAAGAGTGAAAATTTTTGTGATAACATGCATTAAATGCAACCTTATCACATTTGGTGACTTATGGTAGCCTTTATGGTTACCCCTAGGTGTCATCACACAATTGGGTCACCTTTCTATCTTTGGTGGCCCAATCAAATTCAATTGGGTGTCCACTTTGTTGGGCCCAAAATTCACACAGTTTAATTTTTCATCACGCAGTATTTTTCTTATACTGTCGTGGTCAAATTAGTGTATTTCCTATCCTTAGACTATATAAAAATATTTAACTTACTTTTCGTTCAATTTTGGAGGCCAATCATAACGTTTTTTGTTTCTGCATTTTCACTTAGCAGTATTCTTATACTGCTTTGGCCTCCTTCCTACCCCAGATTAGGGTTCGGACAACCTCTGTGTCCTAATTGCATTCTAGTCGTTCATTCGTTTATACCATAATTTCACAAATAATTGTGATATAAAATCCATTTTATAGATATTATTCACAGATTTCTGAGTAATTTAACTCATAAAATCTGTATTTTACCATATCCAACATTTCATCATATTTCCCATAAAATATGCAATCAATGCCATTTATTCATACTTTGTTGTAATTTTGTACAAAAATTACAACTTTTACAAAAATCACATTTTTAAAAGTTAATTCATTAATTAAACCCAATAAAATATTAGGTTTTGTTAATGACATTTTCTCGGTCATTACATAACTATTTTAATAAATAATTTTAAAAAAACTAAAACATATTTAATTTAATTGCCAAATTAGAACCTTTTATCCTCAGCGTTGTTAAAATTATTATTTCTTCTAAGTTAAATTGCACTTATTATTAAATTTCCATTTACCATTTTAATTTAAGTCATATTTCTTATTGTTGAAGTTTAAAAAATCACAAAAAAATCTAAAAATAAAAAAGTAAAAAAGTGTGTAAATATTGTAAATAAATTGTAAATAACTAACTTTAATCCTTAAAATTTTCAGTTAAAACTAATATAACTAGTATATTTGATCTTTGGAATTCTTTTTTCCTATAAGATCTACCTCAGATTCATCGAGTATTATTACTTGAACAACCTTATACTTAACATTATATCAGACCTACACTTTGACTTTGGCAAATGCCAATTAATGGATTTATATCTTTGTTTTCATTTTATCAATGTAATATTCATAACCTAGTATATTTTACACTTTTGTAGATTAATATCAGTTTAACAATATTTAGATCTTATAAGATTTTCCTCTGTTTCAATCATGTTTTATGTAAAACTTGTTTATTTATGTATTTTTTCAATTTTTTTGAAATATTTTTTATCATATCTTAAAATATTAAATTTTAAAATAAGCATACATAGTTTTCATAATTTTCTTCTCATGTTTCCATCAACATTAATATATATATTTTTTAAATTTCTTTAAATTAAAAGCACAAATGCTTTTACTGAGACGGATATTCCTCCCAAGGAGCACGCGTACCAACATTCATGTGAAAACGACAAGCTAGGCACCCGCCGGCAATTACAAGAAAGAAAAAGTAAAAAAAAAAAAAAGAAAAAAAAGAAGCTTTTTTTGGCGTACGGAAAGCAGTTATACATTAATATATACACTTTGTGCGAAGAAGCCTTCTTCTCTCTCTCTAAACCTGTTGCTCTGTTCGTCTCTGCGTGGCTGTGTTCCCTCAAGCCCAAGCAAGCTTAATTCTTCATTTTGAGAGAGAGAGAATGGAGACTCAAAAGCAGAGCGGTGACGGTGGCAATAGATGCGACGAAAAGCCCGTAAGAGTATACGCAGATGGCATATATGATCTCTTTCATTTCGGCCATGCCCGTTCTCTCGAGCAAGCCAAGAAACTGTAATTTTTCTCTCTGTTCTTGACTAGTTCCTTTCACAATTGGAATTGGGTTTTTCTATTATTACATGTATGTATATGCAAGTTTCATTTTCGAAATTGTTAATGGGTTTTGATTCTGTTTTACTGGTTGCACAGGATTGTCTCTTGCAAGTCCTGTTGAGGAATTGTGATTTTTTTTTTTAGTTGCCATGTTCATGAATATATTTGGATTTTGGTGTTGGATTTAATTCTTCTGCCCTTAATTAGTACAATAGGTAATTGTTCAATGGAAGGATGATATTGAAAATGTTATGCAATTTGTGGTCAAAATTCAATCTATATCTTTGACAATCTACGGGGTGTTTTGTACTTTTATGACCCTAGGACTAAACTTTATATGATGTTGAAGCGGTCTTCGTTTTGCAAAACTATAGGTTCCCAAATACTTACCTTCTTGTTGGATGCTGCAATGATGAAATTACTCACAAGTATAAGGGAAAAACCGTCATGACTGAGAAGGAGCGGTATGAGTCACTTCGCCACTGCAGGTCGGTTTACTTGTGTTGCCTTATCTATGTTTGACAACTTTTCTTTTGAATGGTAAATTGTTAGGATTGTTCTTGTGGGATACTAATGTTGGAAGTTTTTTTGTTTTTCTTCCTCTTTTATCTTCTCTACTAATCAAGTAGATTGCACAGCCGATTATGCTTTTGTAAGCAGTTTTAATAGAAATCTTAGACTATATAATGCCGAAAAAAAACCATAGTTAATTTTACCCCTAGCGGTTGTTTGTGTCCCTTCTTCTTGTTTTTCCTCCAGACCTTCAATGCATAGGTTGTAGGTTGTCTTTGCATCTTGAATTTATTAGGTGAAGAAATGCGAAATTTTCAATTGGAAGAAATTAGAGCTGTCAATTGGGCTGGATAGGAAGTTTAGCAAGGAGGAATGGAACGAAAAATTACTGCCGGGCACGGTACTCAATATGTTATCTTGGCCCAAGCTGAGCACAGTGCAAGGGCCATCCCAAACTCATGTTTTTATGCAGATAGCTTGACACAACATGACCTATTAAGCATGATGGTTGGCACAATGAGAACGAGCTTTCAATGTAGAAAATTTCATTTAATCATTTTATTTCTTTTGGCTCAGTAACAAAAATATGAAACTCTACTATTATTATCAGCATTGTCATTGTTCATTTGCTTTTGCTCTAAATGTCTCCATTTAATTTGAATTGTATTAAGACAATTACCTTTCAACATGAAAAAGTCTGTAAGAAAAGGCTCAAGTGCCAGATGGGCGTTGCGTTGGGCTGGCCCGTTGGGCTTTTTAGCCTTGGACTTGCACAACTATGACATGAAGTTCTATTGGGACAAGCGCAACACAACACAAAGCAGCACGCTTATTTCCAGATGCTTAAGGATGGGTTGGCACAACACCATTGACATTTCTACGAGGAATTAGCTTCTTTGTTGGATTATTATAATTTTCATTCTAATGATTAATTTTCCTGATTAATGGTACACAAGTATCTTCTTTCCATTATCCATTGCATGCCATTCTCAATTACCTAATTTTATTTGAACTGTAACTGCTTTAAGTATGATCTTTGCTAAATGTTTGACGCAGATGGGTTGATGAAGTTATTCCTGATGCACCATGGGTGATGACTCAAGAGTTTCTTGACAAACACCAAATTGACTATGTGGCTCACGACTCTCTTCCGTAAGGTTCACCAACCCCAAATAGGCAACTTTAGTAGAGTTTTCATTTAAAAATGCGTGGCTTGTTTGAGGCGGTTGTACCATCCCATCGGTCAAAGACATTCGAATAATCAGCATGAAAATAGGCGCATTAAATAGAATCTATTGTAGTGTTTACCCAGTCTAACTCAATAGGTTTATGTTTGAGTTAGAGCTCGGTTTGATCAATCGAGTGCCAACCTACGGTCCTCCATGCCACTGACAAGGTGGACGAAAGTAAACAAGAGATCTTTTCTGCTTTTTCCTCTTTCACACATAAAAGTAGAATCCCATCGTAGGAATGTATCATTCTTAGGTCGAAGAAAATATTCTTCTTCTTCTTCTTTTGGTGGAAGAAATCTGTCCTTGATGCAGATCGTATGTTAAGAAGTGCATGGAACCATAAAAGTTAATTTGTCAGTTTTTGTTTGTTAAATGGTTGTAAATGAATATTTGTTTTCCAATAAGAAAGGTCCTGTTTTACTCCATATTTCTATTGTTGAAGACAAGTCCTTCATCATCTGAGTTGCTTAGTCCTTGTTCAATTTCAGAACTATTTTAAAATTTTCAGTTTATGATGATTTTAACTTTTTTTTAGAGTCTATATAACATAATCTATGTGAGGGCTGAATTATAATACCTTTGTCTGCTATTTTATGTGGATACCTGCCATTTTTTTTTGGTTTTTGGTCGAAGAGTATGTATTTTTACAAACCTAAGTTGGCTATACTTCAAATATGTTAATTGTTTCTTTTTCTTAAATTTTTAGTTATGCTGATGCAAGTGGGGCTGGAAAGGATGTCTACGAGTTTGTAAGTTTGATTGACATAGAAGCTACATTATATTTTTTGGCAATATTCTTCTTTCTTTGGGATTACTGTGTTTTTTTTATTTTTTATTTTTTATTTTTTATTTTTGGTTGGACTTGGGGAGGTGGGGAGAGTACCGTGATAATTGATATTAAGCTAGTCATAATTTTTCTTGGAGTAGATACTAGGTGGGTGTGGGGATAATTGATGTAATAAACACTTATTTCTAACCTCAAATTTTTGTTGTGTGTCTTTATTATGTTATGTTATTTATTGTATATACCAGTGTTGGCTCTCCAGTAATAATTTTGAGTACTTTTCACTGGCTTTCGTTCCTTCTCCTGTTAACAATTCGCTGCACGTCCCACTTCTTAGAATGTTTGACGAGTGCTTTCAATGTATTATTCTTGTCGATTGTCCATAACTCTTGATCAACATACTGCTTGTTTCACTTGAATACGTTTCATGTGCCTCCTATGCAGGTTAAGTCAATTGGAAAATTTAAGGAAACAAAACGTACCGATGGGATATCTACATCAGATATTATAATGAGGATTGTCAAGGATTACAATCAATATGTTATGCGTAATTTAGACCGTGGTTATTCAAGGAAAGAGCTAGGTGTTAGCTATGTAAAGGTAGTTTTATATTCTTTTTTTTTTTTTTTGAGGAGAGGTACTTTTATATTTTAAATTCAAATAACTACATATCCTCTTGTTTCATTTGAAAGAACTGGCCTGAGACATTCCTGTTTCCTGCTGTTAGGAAAAACGACTTAGAGTGAATATGGGACTGAAAAGATTGCGTGAGAGGGTTAAGAAGCATCAAGAAAAAGTCGGAGAGAAGGTATCCCTATGATGATGCTAAATTTCTTATGTTTTCTTTTCATGTATTCTATGATTTGTTATTTTCTTTTGGTCTTTTCTCCTAATCAGTGTTTAGAATGGTGGAATTTTCAGTATAAATAGCTTATAATTAATATTTTCTGCTCTTTTGAATATGCACTCAAAAATATAATATCTGAAAATTGTTGTCTCTTTAAAGATTGGAATGGGTTCTTTGAAGGTTTAATGTTTATTAATTTTCTGAGCAAATAATGTTTATGTTATTTAGAATTTATGTTCAATGTTTTACGTTCTTTCTTGTCCGTGTTGTTTCATGTTTACAAAGGTAAAATTTTCTGAGCAAATAACGTTTATGTTATTCAGAATTTATGTTCAATGTTTTATCCTCTTTCTTGTCCATGTTGTTTCATTTTTACAAAGGTAAAAGGAAAATAGTGAAGAGATATCGTTCACTTCATGTAATCAATTTATTGTAATCTGTTCTCTATGATAAACTGAGCTGATAGTTACATTATATTGGTGGCGTTTCTACGGGGAATATCCTGTTCCTTAAAAACTAAATTGTAGTCAGAGTAAAACAATTTCTTGTTAATGAAAGCAAACTCTGCACAGTAAAACAATGTGGATTCTTATATATGGCATTGCTTAATATGCCAAGATTTTCCGTTTTCCTTTTCTACGTCGTGCCAATGGAATACTCGTTGGAACTTCATGTCATTATTGTACTTTGCTCTGTCTGCTAGTGACTTCTATTTCATGTGAATATTCTCACGGGATGATGCTTAAAAAAGTGTGCTGCGTCTTCCAATGACATTTCCCTCTTTCATGGTATACTCCATGTAATAAGGTGGCATCTTGTGGATGACTTTGTAAATGCCACCTGATTTTGCTGCCAAAATAGTGGTCTCTTTCTTGGTGCTAAGCCTAACTTGCAGAGCCATAATATTATGCACTATGAAGAGCCAGCTGTTGCTTCTTTGATGACTAGATTTAATTTGATTTCTTGTGTTCTATGTTGTCTCTCTGCAGATACAAATTGTAGCAAAGACTGCCGGAATGCACCGTGACGAATTGGTGGAAAATGCTGATCGATTGGTAGCTGGATTTCTCGAGATGTTTGAAGAACGTTGCCATAAAATGGTCGGCCATCTCTCTCTCTCTTTCTGTGTCTCTCTCTCCACAAACCACACCAACACCACACCCCCCCCACTCCCCCCCCAACGCGCGCGCGCACATGCACACACACACAAGATAGTCCTTGAATATTTCTCTGATTATGAACAAGTTCTTGTTGGCGCAAATCAGGGAACGGCCATAAGAGCTCGAATTCAAGTGCGATTGAGGGTGCAGCAGCTTAGAGGGCTCATATATCATGACGAGGACTATGAAGATGATGAGATCTACGACGACTCTGACGAAGAATTCTCCTGTGTCGAGGGGGAAAAGTAACTTGTTTTATTTTGTTTTGTCATTACTTTTTTTTTTGTAACCGCACCACGAATCTACTTTTTCTTGGTGTTTGTGTGAGACCCAAGTAAACTTCCAATTAGAATTACTATAGGTTAATGGTGGCTAGGATAAATATTAAATATGCAGAACTTCCTGAAGGTTTAGTGCGGAGCTTTGATGTACAAAATGTTTGTTTTCTTACCGGTTTGTAGATTTGCTAGCTGTTTTGTTAGCACAAGTTTTCATAGAACACATATAGTTTCCCAAAAGGAAAGTTTTTTTCTTTTTTGTTTTTTCGTAGTATCGTGATCACCGATTAGTATTTTTGTTGTGCGCTTTAAATGAAAATTGTCCCGAGGCAGTCAATCAATATTCTCCCGTCTCTATTTTCTTACTTATTCGAAGACACTTGATATCCATGTTGATATTCCTAAGAGTGTGTTTGGGAATGTCGTTTTAACTTGTTAGTTCCAATTGCTTCGGTGTAAAATAAAAATATGTTACAGTGTAAAGCTCTCACATGTTATAGTGTTTTGGTTTTAACTTATTAGTTTAAACTACCTTCCCAAACAAACCCTGAAACATCCAAAGAAAGTAGCGTTGGGGAGAAGAAAAGGATGGAATAAAACAAATGAAAAGGATCTAGAGGAAGGGCCTTTTTCCTACAAGAATTCTTCTGTTTGGGCATCTTTCTCTAGGATTTTTAACATATGCTCAGCTGGTTCCAGCAAAATATAGAAAAATGTGTTTGCTTGTGATATATAGTGAATTTAGCTTAAATAGATATTTGGCAAATCTGTCCCATAAAACATTTTAGGTTTGGAAGTTATTCCTTAAACTTTTGATTTTGTCAAAAAAGCCCCGACTTTTGAGGTTGATGTTTTGGATGAGACCAGACATGTCACGTGAGGGTATTTCCTTTTAAAGTTTATCATCTTCTATCAATTTAGCTTTGTTAAATTTAAGGAGTTATGTTTAGAAATCAAGAGCAGAGATCCTAGCCTAGGATCATGTTTGGGAACATGGTTGAATTAACGGTATTTTCTTTTACAGAATTTGAATTGTTACAATATTTTAGGTTCAAATTTTTAGTTCGAACTATATTTTTAAACAAGCTATTGGCATTTATAAGTGACAGTAGAATTTCTCAAATTATACTTTTCTCAATTATAAATTGTCTTCATTCTCACCCCATCAAGTTGCTCTATGACTATGAAATTTCCATTGAGAAGCGGCGTCAATTTGCTTAGTCCCATATTCTTGATTTCTTTCCTTTGCGGGGCTTGCATTAGAATCACATATTTTCCGCCTGACAACTTTTTTGTCTATATTGGAGGTCAGCTTCAGTCTTCAATCACGGCTGAGTGCTAGGATTTATACTTTAGCGTGGTCAAGAAGAAAAATTCAAAAAAATTAAATAAGCATCCATTTTTTACAACATATTATTATTCATAAATAATTTTTATTAGAATTCTTCAACAAAACTATAATAAACAATTTTGTGGCCTATCCGTAAGGTAACTATTTGATCACACTTGTTGCATATTAAGTATAACAGTTTAACAAAAACTCGATTAAAATCTAAATAGTGGAGAACAATACTCTTGGTATGATTTTTTTTCCCCCTACCCTGCCGGAGAATTCTTCTGCTAAGGCTCTTATCTATCATCATTGTAGTTCATTATTCTTTACTTGTGCTTAAAATTTTGGAGTATCTCACCACGCACATGCAATTGCTAATGGTTTTCTGATGTGTACAATGTTTCTTCCAACTTTTCAAGAAATTACAAGCTACAAGCCAGAAAGGAATATCATGTTTTGCAAACGATAATGTTCCCGTTCACATCATCGAAGTGGGTGCAGCAAATTCAATGGTGCTAATGGCTTTCTTGACTTGCACGCAGGGTTTGTGTGTTGGCTTTTTTGCACAAGTGCCCCCTGAACTCATGCATATTTGCAACTTTCCTCCGGAACTTAAAAATTTATAGTAAATCACCCTTATTGATGGCAATAACAATTTTTTTGATTGAATTGACTTGTGATTATCTCATAAATCATTAGATAAGAGCATGAAAGGTCTTTTTTATTTTTTAAAGAATGTTGAAATTTATGTTTAAATAAAGTTAATTCAAAAGTTTCTAGTTTGACAAAACATATTTAAAATATCTAAATCACAATAAAGTTGTGGTAAAAAATATAAAATTTGGCAATTTATGTCATAAAACAACAACACATGTGAAAATCAGGTGACAATTTCAGTCAAAAAGTTAATACCGCTATTAATGTAACGCGATTTGCTACAAATTTTTGTAAATTCAAAGGGTAATTTGTCAACATAAAAAGTTTATGGAGCAAATTGCATATGTTGATAAGTTCGGGGGCACTAGTGGAAAAAAGCCTTTTTTGGTATTTGTAACTCAAACATGTAAGTGCTATAACAGTTTTTAATTGTCATTGTTATGATTGTTTATTATTGTCGTTATTATTATTTTTGGATGGAACATAATTTAAGTTACTAATTTCAAAGAACATCTATGTCCTCTAGTCTACATGATAGGGGTAGAAATGAGTGAAAAACAAAGCACATCCAACAAGGTTCCAACATTTTTAGTAGGTAAACTAAAGATTTTTAAGTCTTTTAAACAGTTATGTGTGTACTATGTGGTAGTGCTGGCACATCGCCATACGTTTTTTCATGTGTTAGTAGTAGTAGTGCATTTTATGATTGCACTAACTACCAAATTGTACACTCAACGTTTCAACACATAAATCCAAGATTATATTGTTGAAGGGTAAGCTCTCAAGTTGGTGCGTTAAACGACATTCATTCGGTTGAAAAAGATAGTAATTAATTGTTATTTCACCAGTGGTAATTGTATTTTTTTAATATTGATTAACGAAGTAATTTTTTTAAACACTCGTCCATAAAACAATAGAAGCTTATATGTTACGTTAGTTGGTATTAAAACACAAGTACAGAAATTAAAATTGATTGCATTGTCAATAACTAATGTAGCTGAAACTATATTTTGTGATTCAGACTAAAGTTCAGTAGAATGTGGTTCGAAATGCATACCCAAAGGGACTAAATTCATACCCAAAGGGGCTAAATTCTTTATTATTAATTTTTTTTCTAAGTTCTAATGGAAATATAAAATTGATTAAATTTGGGACTCAAAAATGCTTTAGAGACGACCTAACTAGTTCAATTCAAATGTCATTTACAGGCTCACCTCCTTGCTGCAGGATGACCAATACATGCGGTAATCCATAGTCCAAAAAATAAAATATGCAGGAAAGGGAGACGGATCACTTACTAAAGCTAGCTTTCCCATGAATTTCATAACAATACATACATACATACATACATACATATATATATATATATATATCACCTTAGTCAGATATACATGCATAATTGATGAATGCACAAAAAGGCCATAGATATGATCACAGTAGAAAAGGGATACAGAAAAATTAGAACAAAATTAAACACCAAGAAAACTAACAGACAAAACTCACTAACATTCAACAGCTTGTTTAACTTAGTTTGATACAATCTGATCAACTACAGAGGGCATTTTTTATTGTCATTTAACTTGACCCTATTCCGGCAAGTGGGGCAAGAGGAGTGAGAGAGCAACCACTTATCAATGCAAGCAATATGAAAACGATGATTACACTTCGGCAACACTCTGATCTTGTCCCCTTCAGTAAAGTCCATTAGACAAATAGCACATCCAGAAGCCGAAGAAGGAGACCCGGAATTGTTATAGGTTGCAATTGGCAAAGCCCCCATTTCTTTCTTCTTTAGGCCCGAGTTTAGTCTCCGCGAGTTCACCCATTCAACTGGTTCGGTGAGGGCACGGTTGGCGCATCGGACCACGCATTGTAGCATAGAATTCAGGCCGAGAGCGCAGAGCAGAGCGCATATGATTGCAGCCACGATGACCATGACGTTGAAGTCGGTCGCTGGTGCCGGTTCATGACATGGGTCCTCGTGACAATTAGGGGCGGTTGAGGTGGGACAAGGGGAGGGAGGGGTTGTCCTAGGCATGGAGAGGGCTAAGGGGAAGGATGGTGAAGACATAATATCAATGTTGATTTAATCACGCTAAAAAGTGCTGGTTTCTCATCATATATGAGAAGGTTGGCTTGCATATTTAAATATATATAAATCTCCTTCAATTGTACTTTCTACAGGTGTTAACAGCTATTAACAAGGGTCTGTAATTTCTATAACTTCTAGTTACGCAAGAAAAATAAAAAGAAATTAAAAAAAGAAAGTCGCACACGTGCCAGTGGGGAATCATGTCGAATTTTAATGTCAAGGTACTGCGTTTGAGTTTACGCATCTAACAAGTATAAAAAAATAACAACAACCACCACAAGGACAACAATGGTAACAACAAAGATAATGGTAATAATAATGAGATCCCACTAAATTAGAAAAAAACAAAAACTAGAATTAAGTTTCCTTGAAAAAATAAATAAAAAAAAAGAAAATTAGAAGTTTCAAGATTCAATTGAAGTGCCCGTTGAAGTATTGGGAATAAGTATCGAAATGAATCTGATTGCGGCAAAGCCCTTGTGCAGGCGTGTATAATTACTTTTTCAATTTTTCTGCATTTTGATTTAGGGGAGTATATATATTCGAGAACGAGAATTTTTATTTTTACGATTACCATTTTATCCATAATTTACAGATATTTCCTTATAATAAGGGACAATAGATTAATTAATTTGACACCATAATCTACTTAAGGCGATATCTAATTACTTCCATCCAAGAAACATTAGATTTTAGGAGGGATAGAATTTATAGTTCACTAAAGGATTTTAGATCACTCCAATATTTTTCTGCTCTAATCTTTCATGTCCAAAAACCATGTCACTAATCTCGTTGTTGTCGTTTCTTTCACTATTTTTTCCAACCAAACAAACTCTTTTTTTCTTCTTCTTTATCTATGTGCAAATATTGTTGGCATGCAAAACCCTAGTACTTGATCACAACGGCTTAAGTTTTATTTTTATAATCTTCAATTTCTTTTCCTTGGAAAAAAAAAATTGTTTTCCCATGTAGACACAAAATTAAAAGTTACAACAAGATCTAGGCAAAAGGGCCAATGGGGGGGCACTTGGAGAGAGTGGTTGTAAAATCATGGGGGAAATGGTGGCAATGGATATGCTTATGCTTACTTGATAATCCATTGTCTTCCTCTCCCTTTTGTTTATGCGTTTCAAGGTAGAGAAAAAGGCATCTGCTCTATCTCTGTCTGTATGGCTCAAGAATCCTTGTCAATTCCCATTGGTTGGTTTTTGCCAAATTGTGATAGGCATCAAACTATTGGCAAAAAGTAAACAAAATACTCTAAAACATTTCCTCATTCCTCATTCCTCGTTCCCCATTTCCTCCTCATTCCTCATTCCTCATTCCTCCAAGGATATTCACAAGGGTGAGTACTAGCCACTAACTTTCTGTCTTATATTCTCTTTTTATAGGTTGTGGTGGGGAGAAGAGTAGAGTTATTAAGAGTTTGAAAATCCATCCTCTAGTACTTTATATAGGGATACCTATGCTACATGCCACCAATTTTAGGGCTCGATTGAGTTATGCCACATTCCAAAAACTATTGTTAAATACGTCGTAATCAAATAATTTAAATTTTATGTCTTGATAAAAATACCCTAAAATTAAATCTAATTTTTTTATTTTTAATTTTTTATTATCTCTTATTCTCTTTCTCTTTCTCCCCATTTAGCCTTCTTCCCCTTTCTCTCCTAAATGTATTCCTCTCTTCCTCCAATCATCAATCTCCTAACCCGAAGCTCCAATCTGCAACGTCGAATCTCAACTCTGATCTGCAACGACGTGATGGCGTTGCTGCCCTAAGACACCATCCAAATGTCGTTGAGTCTCAGCAAATGAAACAAACTGACATTGTATGCGCACAAAGGAGATTCGAGACGAATCTGATTAGACACAAACAAAGGTGGCAATGATGGTTTTGAAGTCGGAGGATGATCTTCTTTCGCTTGCGTTCAGCTTCATTGGCGAACTCAAATGTCTAGAGATTCTATTGTCTTCTCCGATGAAGACCATTTAAGATCTTCTCTTCCTTCCTCCTCCATGGTTTGTTCGCTCTCTCGTGGTCGCTCAGAAGAGACAATTCTTTTCCCTATAATAGAAGGTATTTCCCATTGCTGCCACCCTATGTAGGAGAGCAGCCATATTTGAGTTTTTCTTAAATTTTTTTAAAATTTTATTGATTTGAATTATTTTAGGATTTTTTGTGTGATTGTTTTTAGATTTGGCAATTTTTTGTGTATATCTAGGACTTTCCAACAATGACGGCCACTGTAGTGCCATATGTCTTGGCGGTTGTTGACCAATAATGGCGGCGAATACCAGTCGATAACCATCCCATATCTGCGCTGGATACCAGATATTGGCCGGTAACTATCCGATATCTACAATTGATACTGGATACCAGCCAATAACTATGATATATATCGAATACTACTGGATTTTTCAAGGGTATATTTGGCTTTTTAAAATATAGTGTGATGCTATGGCATTGCATTCTCTGCAATTTTCTGTGGCATAAATCAATCTAAGCTTTGATTTTATGATATATATGTAAAGAGCCTCTTTATATATGATGTTGGAACACAAGCATGAATAAATTAATTAAAATGGACCTTTTTTATATTATAAAGTGCTATTTACATATATGCTACAAAATTAATGTTTAGATTGATTTATGCTAAAAAATAATTGCAAAGATTGCTGTCACATCATCACACTATGTTTACAGTGCTAAATATACCTACAAGATACCAAACAGTCTTCAGTATCCACTGCTGTTGTTGACTGGTATCCTGTATTTGCTATGGTTACCAACCAATATTTGCCACTGTATAACGCATTGTAGGTATACATAGTTCCAGCACAAACACATAATGTACATAATAGATTAATTAATTATGATGATCCTCTATAAGATTAATTAAGAGAGATTAATTACAAAAAATTAATTAATTATATTTAATTTCTTAATTTTGAGTGAGATGGTAAGTTTTGAGATGTTTACCATAACTAACTAATAGTTTCATTAAAGAAAATTAGTTAATTATTTATAATTAATTTGTTACTTTAAAAAAATATCTAAATCAAAATTAATTGTGGGATTACTTTAAAAAGAGTTTAAGACCTAGTTTTTACTTCAATAAAGTGAAAAAAATTGTTATTTATTTTAAGTTCCCTTTCTTGCTACCTCATACTTTTGAATTCGACGATAATTGTTGAAAAAAGTGAAATGAAACTAGTTGTTATGGTAGATTACAGGCAGTAATTATATAGACTAACTTTTAAAAGGTGAGTACACTTCTTAAAACATGTATTGTGAATTTTTGACCATTTTATTTGGAAATGGTATAAAATAGAAAATTTTACAAAATATATGTGCTAAGATTGGTGCTTTTATAGCATAATGAAAATTTTGTTTTAGACATTATGAGATTTAAAGTATTATATAATTAATAAATGAAATTACATTTATTCTTCTATAGGTATATTTTGATGTGTGTATGTGTGAATGTTTGTATACGCATACAAATATCATAAGGGTTTCAATACTTATAAAGTCCATAAAAATATATATGAAATATTAATGTAGAGGATTGATTATGTGTACTTATTATAAATTTTGGTTTATAACTAATAGATAAAGCTAAACACTTTATCTTCCTTAAAATTATGATATTGTCTATTCCTAACTTGGTGGAATAATCTTATTTGGATTATATAGTAATGTATTGATTACTAGATAGAGACATCAATGTGCTTAGATGACATTAAACTTGGACTAGGATAAAATTTAATTTTTTGTGTAATTCTATAACTAGAAATTAGAACTCTAATACTATTGATCATTTTATGGATTGGTAGATTCCTAGAGAGTACCAAATTAAATCTTGCTAAATATATTATTTTTATTGAGTCTAGTGGCAAGCAAGAGTCATTCC
The DNA here is from genome assembly GCA_946598075.1 of Artocarpus hirsutus. Taxonomy (NCBI): domain Eukaryota; kingdom Viridiplantae; phylum Streptophyta; class Magnoliopsida; order Rosales; family Moraceae; genus Artocarpus; species Artocarpus hirsutus. The sequence continues at coordinate 19,826 of CAMOHE010050195.1, forward strand.
AACATATGATTGATTGTAATTAATTAGTTATTAACTCTATAACCAAAGACACACTAAAACTAAACACAAAAGTTTTATTCTAGGGGGGGTGGGCGGCGCCATTGTTGTCTAGGAAAAAATAAAAGAACGCAAAACAACAATAACAAAACCAATTAAAGGATTATTATTCACTACTAAATAGTAGCTATTAAATTAACTGTAGAAATTATTCTAAATTTTCTATTGAAATTATTAGCCGTAGTTAACGACAAGCTCTGTTATCTCAATCTTTTCTTATTGTATAGTCCAATAAAGCAAGGTTTTTATTAGATCTCTTTCTATTAAATAACCTTAAAAAAGTCTCTAGATTTAACCTATTGAAAGCATTAAGATGAAAACAATATCTATTAAATTAACTGCATAAATTATCCCAATTTTCTATTGAAACTACTAACCGTAGATAATGATAAGTTCTGCTATCCCAATCTTTCCTTACTGTGAAGTCCAATAAAGCAAGCTTTTTATTAGATCTCTTTCTATTAAATAACCTAGAACAAACTCTCTAGATTTAACCCAATGAAAGTATCAAGATGAAAAAGATAGGTTAATCAAACTAACAAACATACAAGCTCGGTTCATTTAATATAGGTTATGTTCAACACGCAATCATATAAAAACTTGACCATAATCAATGATAAGGAATTCATTACTGACGATGAAAAAAAAAAAAGACAATATATTTCGAACTATCTCCTAATCTAATAGTACAATATTCTCAAATCCTATTTAGTTGGCCACCCAAACAAAATAAGAAAGTAATCATAAACAATAATTATGGAAGAACATAAACCATTTCGATTACAACAGTGGAAATAAGTCTAAAAATATCAATTACATAGTCATGTCTAGGGTTTTGAAATCACCCTTAACCACAAATAAAATTAGCCTATCATAATTAAAAAATAAAAAAAAGAAACAAAAACTGATGATATTAGGAGTTCAAGAGAATGAAAGAAAAGAAAGAACAAAATGGCCTTCAAAAATCTCCATGTAGACAATCTTTTCAGAGCCACCCTTCATATTTTCTTCCTCTTTTCCTTTTCTCTTCTTTGGTCTAAGAATTTCTAGACAAAAATGTGTCTTCTTGTGCTCTAAAGTAAGGTATTTATACAAGACATAGAATAACACTTTTTGAGGAGATATCTCCCAAAACTCCTAAGGAAGTTTAAAGCATAAAATGATGTCCACATACGTCTACAATTGGAAGTCATATGTATGCTATGATATGCACAAGACTAGATATATGTTATGCTATTGGAATCATTAGCTTGTACAAATCGAATCTGAAGAGAAGCACTAGGAGTCAGTGAAGCATATTCTTAAGTATCTTTAGAGAATAAGAAATTATATGCTTATGTACTATGGGTCGGATCTTACTCCTGTTGGTTACAAAAATTTAGATTTTCAATTGGATGTAGATTCCAGGAAGTCTACCTTGAATGTTGTAGTTGTCTTATGAAGGAGTATTAGGCAATCTTGTGTTGTTAACTCTACCATGGAAGCCAAATATGTTGCAGCCTCAGAAGCTGCAAAAGAGGTCATCAGGCTCTGTAACTTCTTAACACATTTAAAAGGTTATCCCTAACCTTGAGAAACCATTAAAGCTATACTGTGATGACTGTATTGTGGTTGCAAATGTAAAGAAACAAGAAGCCATCAAAGAGGGAAACATATAAAGAGGAAGTATCATCTCATTAAAGAGATAGTATAACAAGGATATATGACAATCTATAAAGTTAGTTCGGAGAATAACCTAGTTGATGCATTTACTAAAACTAAACTGACTAAAAGTTTTAAAAGTATCTGGAAGGAATGTGAATTTGAGAGATGTCACAAATGTTATAACGCAAGTGGAACATTGTTAGGATTAGTGCTTTTATAGCATATTGAAAATTCCGTTTAGACATATATAATTTAAAGTATTGTATAATTAATAAATGAAATTCTATTTATTCTCCTATATGTATATTTTGATATATATGCATATACACACACATATATATGTGCGTGTGTGTGTGTACATGCAAATATCATAAAGGTTCCAATACTTTAAAGTCCATAACCATATGTACGAAGTATTCATAATACAGAGGATATGATTGTATGTACTTAGTATAAATTTTAGTTTACAATCAGTAGATAAAGCTAGGCACTTTAACTTGCTTAAGATTATAATGTCGTCTGTCCTAAATTTGGTGGAATAATCTTATTGATAAGTGTGTAATTTGACATAATTTTCTAATAAATTTTCCCATGTTTCTTTGCTTGATTCTTGAGTATTTTGTGTTTTGATTATGTTTTTATGTTTTGTAGGTGTTTTGGGAAGCTTAAAGAATTTTGGAAAATTAAAATATCAATATGAAGGAGTTTTGGGTGCCTAGGCTCAAGAAAGTAGGCACCATGATGCTCTAAAGTGTCAAAGCATGCCATGGTCTAAAGGAGGTAGTGGCTAGGTGCTAGGTTTTGAGCGCCTAGGTGCTAGGACAAAAAATTTTAGGAAATTCGAGTTTTAGCTTCAAATTTACTTCAAAGTTTCTTGTTTTAAAGTTGGAGAGCCTATAAATAAATGAGTTTTGGGGTTAAAACACACATGTTTTACCTAGTTTTTCTCAGTGAAAGGAGACAAAGAGGAAGGATGAAGGAGAGGCTCAAGTGGTGGCTCATGAAATATCATTCGCATAGAAGATTCTTTGATGCTATAACCATTTTTTTTCTTCTTCTCCTTTCTTTTCTTCTTCTTTTATGTTAGTTTAGTTTTATTTATGGTTAAGGGGATTTCAAAACCTTAGACATGAATATATAACAAATTGTCAAAATTCTTTTTTACTTTCCAACTGAGATTGTTTATGTTCTTCTATTATTATTGTTCATGATTTTTTTCTAGTTTTGTTTAGGTGACCAACTAAATAATACTTGAAATTAATCTATTACAAGATTTGAAATGCTTGATCTGTAATTGTCTTGTTATTCTAATTATTAGTAGCGAATTATGGTCATTGATTATGGTCAAGTTTTTGTATGATTACATGTGGAACATAACCTAGGTTAAATAATCTGAGCTTGTGTAACTGTTGTCTTCATTAACCTGTCTTTCTCATCTTAATATTTTTGTTAGGTTAAATCTAGAGAGCTTGTTCGAGATTATTTAATAGAAAGAGATTTAATAAAGAGATTGTTTTATTAAATGACAAAGTAAGAAAAGATTGGGATAGTAGAACTTGAAGCTATCTACGGTTAATAGTTACAATAGAAAATTAGGAATAATTTAGTGATTAATTTTATGATTATTATTTAGTATTAGAAAATGATCTTTTAACCAATTTTATTATTATTGCTTTGCTTTTATTTATTGTCTTGTGTTTTATTTAATTAAATCAAACCCTAGCTAATGTTTAGTATTAGTGTGTCATAGGTTTTAAGTGTTAATAGTTAATTAGTTAGAATCAATCCTCTATAGAAATGACCTTTGCTTATTACTTTACTCAATAACGACCCTATTTTTAACAAGGTTTAATTTGGTGCATCCTCCGAAGCCTACTACTTATTCAAATTGTAGTAATGTTATGAATAGATAGAGACATAAATGCATTTAGAATACATTAAACTTGGACCAAGATCAAATTTAATTTCTTGTCTAATTCCATAATAAGAAATTAGAACTTTATCACTATTGATCATTTTATAGATTATACCTTAATCTTGAAGTAATGTGTGAACTTACATTTATTTATTATGTCTTGATGGTCAATGTGTGAGATCTATATATTCACAATTAAAAACTCAATATATTAATGGCATAGTAATATACGTAGCTCGGAACACGTATTACATATATGGAATCCACAACTCCTACTAGATAGGATGTTAAGATAATATTCTCATGATTCGGGATATCAAACATTACCTAGAATCCTCATTTATGATTTATTCATAAAATGGTCATCTATTAGAGAATAAACATAACTCATGGACAAAGAAGTAATTAGAGAGGTTGCACGAAAGACTATAAACCTAGCTCTAATTATAAATATGATCATGTAGGGTATTATCACATAGTAAATAATTATATCAATGAACAACCTTATTGTTAACATTTAATGTTTAAGGTCCCATATAGTTAATTTAAATAATTTAAAAGTGCAGCTTCGGTTTTCGATAGTGGCGCAAACTAGAGTTAATAGAGATTATTAATTTAATTATAAGAAAATTAAATTATAAATAATTATTGGAGCTTAAATTATTTATGTCAATTGGATCTCCTTGCTAGCTCCATAACATTCTTTCAAATGGGTCAATAGAAATTTTTTGGATTGTCACAGAGTGCACCATTTACATTGTGTGGCAACAACTCTATACTCTAGGAGTACATGTGGCGCTTTTTCATGATTTGTTGATTTAATTATGTCACAAGTTTTTCATGTGATATGGTTGTTATGAAAGTGTTAAAAAAAAGTTTTCAAAAGTTGAAATAGATTCTACATAGTAATTATCTATTTTATTAGATATAATAAATAATTAAGTCATTAAAGACATTTCTTTTAAAAGTTAAAATAAATAATAATTCAGTTTTGACCAAAATGGGACCTCGGACAGATATAGGATGGATATAGGATCAGACTGTTAGAGGTGGTTAGAATACGTGCCATTCTCCTATTGGAGAAATGACAGATCATGCCTAAGTGCCCTAGTGGTGGGCTTGATTTTCTCAGAAAGAATCTTAGTGAGATTTTGTTCTAACTATCTAACATCAGTATATCTATAAATAACCTTAGAGGCTCTATTTCTACAAACTTTTCTCTGGTCTCCAGCTAGTATTCTTAAGAGCAATGATAAGTCTATGAAAATAGAGTTATTTTACCTTTTTTATGCATTTAAAGTACTTAGTCCTTGAGAATTTTTTTTTAAGTTATTTTTAGCTATTTTATTTAATGCTAATGATTTTTATTTTATTTGATTTTATTTTCTTATTTCTATTTCTAGTTAGTTTGTTTCAATGAATTTTAAAATACATTTGAATATATTTTTATTTAGTTTTCCCTCTAAATATTTCGTTCTACTTATTTGTGTAGGTAAACTTGATCGAATGAGATAAGAAGAGGCTTTGGAGCTAGCATTCACGCCTTAGCACCACAAAACCCCTCCCCAACGCAGAGTCGTAAGGCATAGGTGCCGTCACACTAGCCAAGTCCTGTAACCGTGCACGTTCATGCCTGGGGCAAAAATGAAGCGTGCGAACACACCATTTTGGAGCTCACGACTGCACGTGCCAATTTCTCCATCAGGCATAAGGAAAGTTAGGCATACAACTACGCCCAACTTCCCTTGTCCCCACGCATCCTTGTCTTGATCCCAACTTGATTATAAATTTAAGGATGATTTGAGGAGGAAATTTCCCAAGTGTTTGGAGGCCTATAAATACCTCTTTTTTAGGGTTTTGGAGGGGAGATGGTGTGAAGCTAGAGGCACGATTGGAGAGAGGAAAATAGTCATTATGTTTGGTCTTTATTTTGAGGAGAACTCCCTTATCTTGCAAATAAATAAAATTAGCATTAGTTTTTATGTTTGATATTAGTGTAAGTTTTTAGTTTTGGATTTAGTTTTTAATCTTGGCAATTCATCTTCAACAAATTCAAGAGGAGACTATTTTTAGAGCTTCAAGAAGGCAAAGGAGGAGAAGAGATTAAGATTTTTTTTCCACAAGAGTTTATTCCAATCTTTACTCTCTTTTTATTTTTGTTGTTTTAATGATGTATAAATTCTTTTAGATTTTGTTGATGATTATTTCTATGGATTGCATTTTCATATTTTAGGTTGTGTTTTTAGCTTTATTTGTTATTATGTGTAGTTGAATTTCTTAGTGTAGATGGCTATGGACCCAAGTTGAGATTGTATTTGGTTTATTTCTTTGGATTAATGCGAGTTGATTTGCATTTTCTATTTATTTGTGTTTCCTTGAGCTTAATATGCCTCTAATTGGTTGATCACTAATTAGTTGGTTTTGCATTTAGGAGTATTTAAGAAAGGAGGATTCTAAATATAGGTTTAGGAAATACGATCGAGAGAAGTGTAGAGTTAGGAGAACTATGGTTTTCTTTGTGGTTAATTAATAGAACATGCTTAATGAGCCCTTAACAATTAATTTTAAATAAGGATATTGGAATTATTTATTTTGGGTATTCTTATATTAAGTACTTACAAGAAGAAATATTGAGAGACATAAGTGTTCTAAACTAACAAAATTGAAGAAAATAATTTGTCAATAATCTAGGCAATTACAAATCATAATGAAAACTTGGTGAAATAGCTCTTCTAGACTGGTCTAGATTTTGACACATGAGAAGAAAGGAACTGAGAAACAAGAAAATACCACTTGTTAAGGTTCTTTCGTGAAATCAACAAGTGGAAGAAGCAACTTGGGAGAAAGAAGATAATATGAGAAAGAACTACCCATAATTATTCTAATTGTTTAGGATGAAATTTTTTTAAGGAGGGTAGGTTGTAAGGTCCAAGAAAATTCATCGATTTAAATCTAGAATTAATTTAGATTTAAATAATGAATTTTCTTCAATAAATTGTATTTTCTATAATTATAATAAAAATATGAAATATTTATGAGGAATATTAATGTGTATTATGTATTTGATTTTTGTGCACTATAGAGTATTTTAAATGTGCTAATTTTGTGGGTTTAAATACTTAAAATGTTTGTAAAATACTCTTGAAATGAAATCCATGTCACATTAATTATAATTTTGTGATATAAATTTATGAAGAATAAATTTGCTAAGTAAAGTACAAGAACATGCGATAGTCCTACACAGTGTAAAAATTGTCTGTATGTTAGACAGTTAAACTAATAAATTTTTTTTGTCTATATAGACCAACTTTGTTAGTAAACAGTGTAAAAAGACACATAGATAGATGCACTATTATGTTGGAAACTAGACAATATGAGACATAAAGTGAGTCAGTATAATTTTAGGCAATTTAAGGAAATATCCTCATAGTTTTACAATGACAGCATAGGAAATATACAGTGTAGTGTAAATTTGGACAGTTTAGAAAAGGTTGTTAGACCCACCAAATAACTTATGAAAGGTGGAAACTTGGCTGCCTCACCTATGACAATGGCTAGTTTTCCTTGTGTGGTGGGGACAAGATTTTGTTTTGCAATTAAGTCCAAAAACGAGTTAAATTTGTTAATGGAGGCTTATGTGACAAGATCAAAGGAAAAGGTCTCCATCATTTTTGCATATGCCATGAAATAAGCCATTTTCTTCCCACTCTAAAACCAGTTCTAGCATCCATTTCCTCTCTAAAAGTTTTTCAAAAATACAACCTCCAATCAAGCTCTAAATTAAGCTCAAGTGTTTTGGTTTAAGATTAGCAACTTTTTTAAAGGAAAATCCAGACTTTGTTCATGTGTAGCATTTTCTTTTGAGTTTTGATGGTTTTAATAGGGTATTGTCGTGATTATGTCAAAGAAGTTTGGCCAAGTTCAAGCCTTTTGTGGTGGATCACAAAGCCTACAAAACTTTTGGTGAAAACTTTATCCTTGCGTTAAAGTTTTTTGTTGTTGTTGTTTAATGAAGTTTTGTATGTATTTACTCCAAGTATGGACCATGCCATGTAAAATGGATTTTTTAGCATGATGATACTATGGGATGTATGATGATGGTAAGGTGCATGTTAAAAAAACTAGGGTTTAAGGCTTGAAAAGAAAAGGTTTTTCAAAGCTTTGTTCAGCAAATAGTTTTTATAGTTTTCAAAGGAAAGAGGTTTTGAAAAGTTTAGGGGATCGTCGATTTGCTTTCCAAACAAAACACAAGATTTAATGGAAACATTGAAGTACACAGCTTCCATGGGAAAATATTTTTTCAAATTCCAATCAGATCATATTGAAAATTTTGAGTTTTTTTGGGCAGTTTTGAAAAAAGGATGTAAACCTCATTATACAATCAAAATTTGAGGAAAGTTGAAACATTGTAGATCTCATCGAAATTGTTAAAAATTGAGAATGCATTATGAAAATTTGGTACGGATTATGAGTTATGAATTTTACTAGTTTTTAATCATGAAACATTTAAATAATGTTAAAAAGGAAAAAATTTTAAAAATAAAAAGAATTTTACCTGGTACTTTTGAGAGTTTTAATCCTTCTAAAAAACCAAATCTAATAATATAAAATGTTCATCTTTTATTATGGTGGCAAAATCATAGAAATTTTCATACTTTGGGTTAAAACCGTAAATTTTTGTTAAAATGAGCTTTTTCAAAATCAATGACTTGTTTTTCTACATAGTTCTAAATAAGCAAGAAAATGCAAGTTTTTTTTTAACTGAAATGAGTTCAACAAGTTTTCTAATACCTAGCAAGTGCAAAATCATTATTTTTAGCGAAAAAGACTCAAACGAACCCTAAAATGTTAGAACTAGGAAAACATCTCTTAGTAGAAATTTTTTCGTCACCCATTAGCATTTAGAATATAGTGTGAAATAAGAAAATTAAGTTATATAATGCTCAGGTTATATGAGTTTTTAGTAAACCTATTGAAAACAGGATTAAACATTTAACGTCTAAGTTTCATTATCGACGTGCGTTTGGGAATAAATAAGTTATCTAATAACAAAATATTGTCCAAGTAGGACAATAAATCAAATAGCAAAGGAATGAGAAACTAGATAATGTAATGCTAAAATCCAAGTAAGTTTGAACCCCACCTACAGTGTGGACAAAACGTTTTAAGAAAATGTTATTAATTCTATTTAATGAAATGCATTTGTCATGTACTTATTTGAAGTTGTTAAAGTATCATAAATGGTATGTCATCATAATTTAAAGGACTGGTAAAATGATTCACTAGATAAGATAAGAAAGTATCGTACCAGCTTCCAAACCTAAGAAGAGTTTCAAGTTATGTTATGGTCTCAATGTTACGATGATCCTTATGCACACTTGGGGAGCTAGTTCAACTTAAAGATATGAAATGAATAATTAAAGTTCATAAGTAAGCATAATTGGATCATATATATAGGAAAAAATTATGTTGTAGGCTATGTTTGGACTTACGGAGCAATAGCTTACGTAGTTATTCCATATTGTAGAAAATCCAGCCAAGAGGCTGAAATAGATTTCACTGTTAAGATGGCAACAGCAGTTGGACAACTGAGTAGTCAAGGTTATGAATACCACTATGAGGATGGTTCCGCTGTAAATTACGTGTTTTTGAAGTATGTTATTTTCTTAAAAAAATTATGTAGTCACTATGGTGTTCAATATAAGTAGAATAGGTAATATAAATACTTTTGAGAACATAAATGTATTTATGAAATATGTCAATATAAGTTAAATTTTTTTTCTTTAAAAAAAAAATTGTTTCACTTTTTCATTTGTTAATTAAGGAATATTAAGTTTAAAAGAACGTTATGTGATGGTTTAAAAAGTCTAGTCGTCATAATAACAACCTGTCTTTTTAAGCTATTACTTAGTTTTCTTAAACATCTTTGCTTAAACTTAATCTTACTTACTAGTATGAAAATATTGAGTAAAATTTTTTTTACATACCCAAAAAAATGCTTAAAATTGTTGCGACTTCTGTTGCAACATAAATTGATAAAACTTTTCATAATACTTGTTAAGCATACAACCTGCCTTTTCAGCTGTTACTTAGCTTTTTTAAGCATCTTTTCTTAAACTTAATCCTACTTACTAATAAGAAAATACTGAGTACTTGAAACTATTGCAATTTCTGTTGCAATATAAACTAATAAAGCTTTTCATAATACTTGTTAAGTAAACATTTACTTTTGTAAAACTTTTTAAAACAACTTTTTCAAAATGGAGAAAAATTTTTTCTTTCCTTTATTTCATTTTATTTTTACTTTTTATTTTATTTTAATTTCGATTATGCAAATAATTCTAGACTTAATCTAATTTTAGTACTTAACTAGAATTGAGCACAATCCTCCTGGGAACGATATTCTTACTCTGATACACTTTATTACTTGTAGCGACGTGTACATTTATGGATGCAACAAGCTATAAGGAGTTTTTGCTAAGAAGAGTTATAATGAGATATTAAAGAGATTTTCTAAGAAGTCTCACCGATGCCCATACATCATTAACTCAGAAGGAGGAGAATAACAAGGAAGATCTGAAGGTTGTGAAATGCTTGATCATCTAAAGCTATTGCCAATAGGGGTGTTCAAAAAATCTGCTTATCCGCTTAAACTGCCTAATCCAAACCAAATCAAATCAAAACAATTTTTTTTTTTCATTTTAGAGGGTTTGGGTGGCTTTTTACACAAATATTTTAGGTGGTTTGGTTAGTGGTTTGAACTATCAAACCGCCATATTATATAATTTTTATTTTTAAAATATTTTTTATAAAATAATTTTATTATTTTTTTACTTTTTCAATTGTTCATTGCAAGTAGTTCTACCCATGTAAGATGCATCTTTTCACACTCTCTAAATACACTTCTTCAAATTACTCATCATCAACATCTAGGAAAACAAAATCAAATTAAAAAACCAACATATACAATTGAGACTAACTCATGAAATGGAACCCTAGCCTCCCCTATCTAGAGACCAATTATAGACATTGGATCTACAATTAAATTAAAATAGATTAATTTAAGATTATCAAGTAAATTGAGAATGATTTGGCCCTCAGATCACTATTATTAAGTCCTAGAGTTGATTATAACAATATTACATCAAAAGTGCAAAATTGAAAGTAAATGTTGGACAAATAAAGATACCACATAAGGATCTATAGTGGTCCACTCTATAAATTGAGCTACATCTATTGTGCTTTTCTCCACTATACAATGAATTTGATACAAATACAAGAGCTTTGAAAGTCAGTGAAGTATTAAAAGTAAAAGCTTTTTGTTTAGGGAGCTATTTCTATTAGAGTTTTGAGAACGCGAATGAGAATTCTTAGCTCCCTTCAAATGATTCCTTTGCCTTCTATTTATAGAGGCATCTCTAAGATCATGGGCTTCAATTCGTGGGAAGAGCGGGCCTTACTAGTGCTTGTAATAGTGGAACATGTATCTTCTCATTAGGTGCAAGTTTCAGGCCATATTCCCATGATCTGTTTCACGAGTTAGTGGACTTTCCCTTGCTATTTTCAAGCCCTTATTTAATATATCGGTCCAAACGAGCAAAAAGTTATGATATTCCACTTTGCCACTGACCATCTCCTACTATCCTTACGTCGAACTAAACGAACAAAGTATAATCATCGATCCAAATTACCATAAATGGTCTATGTCGTGCACAATGAATCCTTTTAATGAATTCCTCAATGAGCCTCCATTGATCGTTCTCGATGGGCATGACCCATTTGTAATGCATAGTGGGCTTCTTGTTAGACATAGTGCCTTAAGGAGTAAAATGTTGTAATATGTTTTTGCAGATATTTTATCAATAAAGAGTTTATTTATTATTAATGTACTAAATGTTGTCCTCTTTACGTTCATTTTTGTTGAATGTATTATAAGCAAACCAAAGTTTGAGACTATCCGTCTAAAACTTTATGAATCGTGCATATGATGGACATCAATCTTAAAGGTGATGGTCTAAATCATAAGCTTCGCAATCGAGGGAATAAAGTTAAACACTTTATTCATGCTAAAATTGTTATGTTGTCTACATCCCTAAAGGGAGATGGCTTGTCATGGTCATCGAAGTGGGACTCCGCGAGTAGAAACAATGGTGCATTGTCATAGGTGACGATGTATTAGATCGAGACATAAAAGTTGAATTGATTTGGTTAATAATTTTATTTGTACAAATCAATTCACTTTGGACAATCATATGTTTTGTGTCTTAATCCTGAAATGACTAATCGGGTTGTATTCTTGACTTATGTATTTTGATGTACTCAAGGGTGACATCTTGACTTAATTATGGTACGCATGTCAGTAAATTAGAGACATAACTCTTGATTCACAAAGACTCATTATTCATAGATATGGAATTCATAACTCTTTTTGTAGAGTTAATAATATTCTATTATATGCATTATCTTATAATTGGAAGACTGAAGTGCTCAAACATTTAATACATAGGTATAATTGAATGGTACATCATGGATAAAATAGTTGAAACGATGGTGATATGTTCAAGATTAATTTTATAATTAACCTCTCCTAGGAGCTCTGTTAATGAAATGAATGGCCAAAGAAAACGATTATTAATATATGCTAGATTAGACGGGTCTTGGATGGTATATATTAATTGGAAAGGATTTGTGTTTCGATTGAATTTGGCAAGTCTTTCCTAAGTGGCTTGTTGGATTCTGAGTTAGGAATTATCATTGTAAGGCTGTGATTTTTTTCAAGGTTTTGACATATAAACACAATTATATGTTTACTTGTTTGTGTTATCTTACTAAATTGTCATGCAATGTTTGCTTATATTTGGCATATGAATCTTTATTGTAGATTAAAATGTCTAAAAATACTTTATCATCGATACTCGATAAAAACATGTTCACTGGCAAGAATTATAATGATTGGAAAAGGAACCTGAATATCGTCCTTTCTTTTGAGAAACTGAAATTTATGCTAACGATGCCGTGTCCTCCTGAACCTACCATGGATTCCATGAACGAGCAAATCCAAACATATGATCACTAGAATGATGTTAATGATTAGGCCTGTTATTATGTTATTGCTAGTATGAATAACGTGCTGTAGGCTCAACATGAAGATTATGAGAATGTGAAGTTGATCTTGGATAATCTTGAAGACATGTTTGCAGGCTCAGCCCTAAAAAAACGACAAGGGGGTCTCTTTAGAAACTCTTAAACTGTAAACAAAGACTAAAGGCTCTTGTAAAAGAGCATATGATGTTGGTCATGGGTTACCTTGCTGAGGCTCAAACCCATGGAGTTGATATTGATGCTGAGTAATAGATGACTATGGTTTTTGAGGCTCTATCTAAGGAGTTCATCCTGTTTAGAGCTTCATATAATTTAAGCAATAGACAGGATGTGACCTTGACTGGGTTGATAAAGCAGTTATAGGAGTTCAAAAATCTGATCAGGGAAACTCTATTAGTGGTGAGGCTAACTTGCGGCTACGTTTGGTTCCAATCCTAACCTAGAGAATAGAAAGAAGCAAAGGGCTAAGAATGGGAAGTCTTCTATCCCGACAAAAGGCAAGGATAAGAAAAAGAAAAAAAAGAACCTAAAACAACTGAAGTGCTTTTTCTGTAGGAAAGTTGGGGACATCAAAAAGAATTACAAAGACTTACTTTCTTAAGGAGGTAAGTACAAACTTCTGGTTATTGAAACTTATTTAGTTGAGGAATCAAGTGACACTTGTGTCATAGATTCTAGAGCAACTAATTATATTTGTGTTTCTTTGTTGTAGTTCAAGGAAACGAAAAGTTTGCTGCATGAGGACTTCACGTTACGGATAGGCGATGGATCCTTAGTGTTGGCTAAAGCAGTGGGAGATGTCCATCTTTATTTTGATAATTATAGGATTTTAGTTTTGAAAGATTGTTTTTATGTTCCTAGACATAAAGGAATTTAATATATGTAGCTTGTTTATTTAAAGACTCTTATTCAGTATCTTTTAATAATAAAGTGGTGATTCGTAAAAACAAATCTTTTATCTATGATGAATGGATGCAAAACAATCTCTATTTTATCAAACCTAAGATGGACTTGCCGCTCGATACTAAAGTTAATAATAATAAATCTAAATGACTTAAGACTTCTCACTTTAATAAGACTTATCTTTGGCATTTACACTTATGTAATATTGGCCTGAATAGGATTTAAAGGTTGGTAAGGGATGGACCTTTTTCTCACTTAGAGATGGAATCTATATCATAATGTAAATCTTGTTTGGAGGGCAAAATGGGGCAAAATGAGCAAAGGACCATTTAGGTCTAAGGGCAATAGGGTCGAAGGGGTTCTAGAACATGTGCATAGTGATGTTTGTGGTCCTATGAACATGAGGGCATGTGGAAGGTATGAGTACTTCTTCACTTTTATTAATGATTACTCAAGATATGGTTTTGTCTACTTAATGCATCAAAAAACAAAAGTTTTGACAAGTTTAGAGAGTTTTGGCTTGAAACAAAAAAGCAATTAAACCCTTAAAGGCACTTCAATCCCATCGAGGTGGAGAATACCTCTTTGATGAGTTCTTGGGACACTTATTAAAGAATGGTATTTTATCCTATTTGACTGCCCCAAGCACTCCACAGCAGAATGGAGTGGCTGAGAAAAGGAATAGGACTTTGCTGGACATGGTTAGGTTCATAATGAGTTATTTGACATTAGCTTTATCCTTTTGGGGACATGTACTACAAACCGCATGTTATCTTTTAAATAATGTGCCTATAAAATTGTTTCCTAAAACTCCTCATGAGTTATAGATGGGTAGGAAGACATCCTTAAACTATATTTACATATGGGGATGCCCGACTCATGTCTTATATAAGGAAGCGAACAAGTTGAAAGCATGTTCGAAAGTTTGTGTGTTTGTGTAATGACCCAAAAAATTCAAACATTTATAACTACGATTAATTAAGGATTTTTCTCTCATCACTCAATTGAGAGCTTAAGAAAGTACAAGTTTAGCATTTATTAACACATAAATTTAAAGGTCTTAATAGCCGTAAGACCTTAGAAATAATTAATGTTGTGAATGCACAAAATTATGTGCTTTATTTATGAAACATGTAATAATGTAATGTTATAATAGTACATTAAAATAATTAAAAATAATTATTTAATGTGCTAAACCAAGAATTCATGATTTATTAATTTT